>JACJUY010007641.1:2777-42494 GCA_014220935.1 Platorchestia sp. MABIK
TCAAAAGTCATGAAGTTGTGTTATCTCTTATAATTATCATTACATGTATCATCAAATGTAGTTTAAGGAGTACATTGCCCTCAATTATTTTTCGACTAGTGACATGGGCATTACAATACTCGTGTGTGTATCATCTAAGTGTATTAACTTTAAGATATTTAAAAACCAATGATGGTACTTTTGTACCATCTCTATTGGAAATAAACTGTTTTTATTTTCTTTTCTTACAGATCTGGGGTTGACTGACTGACTGTCTCTTAACTGTTGCTTGATTCACGGTTTGCCCGAAATCACTGGACGCACGTCTGACATACTTCCGCCCACGTAATCCAAGAGTCTCAAGTCCTGTGGTTGCCCCATACCAGTTGGCCAAATTTTCCAAGAGGTGACGTGTCCAAAACCCCAGTTCCGAAGCGTCCTGGGCCGTCAAGAACTCGCAGGTTTTCCTCTGCAAATAAACACTAGATTGGTTCACAATTTTACCCTGGTTTAACATTCCCCATTGCAATCTCAAACAACGTTACTATACCTATTGAAGCAGGTAATTTCTCATTATCAAAAAGAGATCATCACCCACATAACTTCACAAATCGGTGAGCTTGAGCCTCCTCTAATGAAAACGGATCTGAAGTAACTGGTAGAAAAGATATCGTTACACGAACATGTCTTGTTCAAAATACATTTACATCTCATTGTGCAAAATCAACATTAAGTCATTTATTTTAAATCAGTTAAACATCAATCAATAAACTTAGCAGAATGAATTTGGTGGCATTTCACACAGTAACATTGTTTATTTACATCAAATTAGAATGTGGAAATTTAGCTAGCTAGCACTGGACATCATTTATCTACACAACATCTTTGAGAGTAGATTTAATGGTTTTATCGAATCACATAATTCGATAATGTTCACGAACACAACTTATCCGGGCAATCTTCGGCGTAGGACACTAGAATGTTTTCTCTGGAGCGATTAGCGATTGAGTCGGCTGCAAATGTCGCTAGAAAGTACACAGCGCTGAGAGTATGTTAGGACTTTCTATATTCATCATTTGTATCATTACGAGTATTTTCCCTATTGTAATTGATTATTGCATTTAATTCATTACATTCCATGAATTGTGTGATATTGTTTTATGTTTTGATATTATCTTCATTGTGTTATGTCATGATAGGTTGTGTTATATTCCGTTTTGCTATGATATTCCATGTTTTGCTAAGCTGTGTTCTTAGGTCATGTTGTTATGCTATGTTGTGAGATCATGTTGTTAGGTTATCCTGGACATTATTTGTATTAGATAAACATCTGACATTCAAAAAGCATATTGCACATATTTGTACTGAATTATTAAAATCCGTTGGAATCCTTCATAAAATGAAAAATGTATTGCCCAAAAAGCTTTGAAAATACTTTATTAAACGTATAATTTCATCATTTGTACACCACGTATTCGCCGTGGCAGAGTGGTTATAGGCCTCGCCTTTCCGTGAAGGTGTCGAGGGTTCGAATCCCGGCGCTGTGCGACGATTTCCCCGTTGGGTATAAAGGAAAACTCAAGCACCATTCCCTACTCAACCCAGGTGTCGGAAATGGGTACTGGCTCTATGAGGGAAACCCTCATGATGTCCTAGTTATAAGGCATAAAAAAACAATTTACAAGAAGATATGTATCAGGGTTGATTGGAAATAAAGCATCTTTAGATGACGATGTTTGTTTGTTTATATCTACAACACGGAGTAGAAGCTTGGCATACAACTAATAAAAAAGAAACCAATTGGCTCCTTTGCCTGTAAAAAAACATTAAAAAAGGTAAAAAACAAGCAATTACTAGCTGCACAAACCGGCCATCATGATCATTTAACCCGAAATAGAAGTGACTTCACACTTCCTTATTATTCAAAATTTCTCTTCCAATACAGTATCCTCTTCATTGGAACTAAGAATTGGAATTCTATCCCTGCTGAGATCTGTGGAAAAGGTTCTTCCAAAGCTTTCAAAACAAATCTTGAATCCCTCTTCCTATAAAATTATTAAACACTTAAGGTTACCGAGCCAATTTTTTTCTGCTTCATGACTTATCTTTATACATAGGGTAATTTGTCATGAATAATGACATGGATTTTGGGTCTGCTCCTAATCTTTTTCTAGAATTCTCTGCTCCCACCTAGCCCATATAAACTTTTTGTAAAATTAAGCATCGAATCTTGACAGAACCAATTTATTGATCGGTCAAGTGTGCCCCATGGCTAAGTAGATTAGGTAATCGTAATTGTACATCTTAAAAGAACGTGGATGATTGAATGCCCTAGAAGTCGCTGAATTTATTCGGGCCCACACGTTGCTATACTCAAATGTGTCCATTGTACTAGACTTGAGATACAATCTACTGCTGTATCACTTGTGGTAAATTAATTCTTTAAGTTGTTTACAATAAATAATAGTGTAAGTCTATGTTGTTTTAACATGTTGTCAGGTCATGTTGATGTTGTGATGCTATGTTGTTAGGTTATGTTATCATGCCATGTTGTTATGCTGTTTTTAGGTCATGTTGTTATGCTAGTTGCTAGTTTATTTTATTTTACAATGTTTTTATGCTATTTTCTCATGTAATGTCATATCGCGTCATGTCATGTAACGTCACGTTGCGTCATGTTGTGTCATGTTATGTTGTGGTGTCGTGGCATGTCGTCGTGTGATGTCATGTCGTGGCAACATATAAACCGATGGTAACCTTAACTAACCACTATTTTACTCAACATTATTAATTCTATTCTCTATTTTAAAGTATTTAACTTAATTCATATGTACATTTCGTCTCATGAACGAATTACAGGAGTCATTCGATCTAAATAGATATAATCTCTGTTATCGCCCCGAATGATATGGTGACGCACAGCAAACGCGTTACATACAAGATTGAAAGCAGAATGCGGACGTCGTGCAATCGAGTGACGGTGGTACGACAGTGAGCTCTGACTCGAGCAATGTTCATTGTGGATGTGTTGAGACAAGCATGTTTGTAGATAATGACAGTTCACTCGCGCTGATAAAACGGTTAATAATCGAGTACAGGCATTCCTGATTTCTTGAACTTTGTAACGTAAAAATTTTAACGAATCGAATGTTTGTAATGATAACCCATCGTCTCTCTATCCAGACTTTGTAGATATTTTGAAATGTTTATGATTTTTAGCATATTTAATACCATAATTATTTAACTTTACTCAAAGGCTTTTGTTTCGCATTTTGCCAATTAGCTGCGACTAATTAAGGCAAACGCATGGGGCTTAGCTATCATTTCCTCAATTATCTGCGGATTATTAGGGTAAGCATCATTTTGCCAACCAAATATCCACAAAGGATTTCACTGCAAAGAGCATGGAAGACAACAATGAAATAATTACCTCGCGGAATTGATAACAAACGAGTTCAAATTTGTTCCAACATGAAAAAGGACAGTACTTAATAAGGTACCACCTAACATCTAAAACCCACAATATGAATAAATATATTAATGGATAGCCCAAAACTGATGAGTCGTTTTGGATAGGCGCAATAATGTCAAGAGACACAATGCTCAAATATGGATGATAAATAGAGTCAACACTAGTATATAGGTCCAAGAGTAATCATTTGGATAACCAATCGATGGCGTCATAAATCACAATTCTATTTGACGATAAAAGGTTAAATTGTTTTGACTTTCATTCTCATTTATTCAAACTCTAGCAGAACTACGTTTTTAAAAGTGTACAGAATTGAAGCGCCGTGATAATATTTTACTGTTAATAGCGCATTGTATATACAACACTTAAGTCTATTTCTCTTTTTTCCAAGATAATTTGTCTCCCACGATGTGGGTCATTTAGCATATTTAGCAATGTTTTACCCTATGTTCCTTATTTGTTAGGTTATAAAAGAGCTTTTTACCGTAGCGTTCTTAATCAATAGTCAGTGTATTAGGAAAACTGGAGATATCACAAAGAGATGTCTTTCCTAAGGAAATATCTTTATTGATTGTTCCATTATTATAACCGTGTTGAAGGAATGATCAACAGTTTTTTTAACCTGAGGAGAGGGAGAGGTTGAGTGACGAGCAAGCCCATAGTGTAGCAGAGTTTACCTTCAACCTCGACGTCCGTCTTCTTAGTTTACTATAACCACCAGAGAATCTGAGGTCTGATGAAAATACAGCGCTAACCGAAATGATATCAACCCAGGGTGATATCCTTTTACACTCGACTGACTGAGTCTGATGTTAACCGCTCGCGTCACGGAAAGGAAGTTTCGAGCTACTATAACCTCGACAATTTGTTATAATCTTTACGTCCATCCTGTTTCCTACTAACTCTGCTAATCGAGTTGTATAATTTCGATGCATTTTTATGCGCAGATAAAACGATTGATTTCAGAAATATAGAGTGGGTTTCGTTAGATTCACTGATAAATAAGATTCAAAAAGTAATGAGGTGCAATGTTCTGGAAAGGACTTCAATAATTATATTGAGATTCTGCCCTAATGCATTAAAAAAAAAATTACTTATCGACCGAAATCAACCTAATTCTTCACCCAACTTGAGTTTAGAAAGCTTCTGGGGTAGCAGTACAAACTTATCCAATTGTACATATGAGAAAGTTCAGTTTACTTTTGCAATTCAAAAGTGAGTGTAAAGCCAGTAAGCGAATGACAAAAAAAAACTGAAAACGTATTTTTCATTTGCGGCTAGCTTGTTTACAATGTTTCAACAGCTATTCATGGTTTATTCTGGTCGAGCACGCGCAGCCTAATTATCAAAAGTAAGGAAATAACAAATACTGCTTTCCAACATGGAGTAATTGTATGGTTATATTGGTTACAAGTAGCGTAAACTCAGAGTGAAGCATGCATGGTTTCGAGCATTGCAAACCACGAATATCGTAAAGTAAACTAAAAGAGAAATAAGATTCCCTCTGCCAATCTAGAAAAAACTAAAGTTACTTCTGAAAACTAGTAAGAAAGTTTTTTGCAAGAAAAAATGAACCCGAAGTTCATTGAGATTCCTTGAATAACTATGATTGAATGACGGTTTTGAAGAACTTTTTTGTTTCTTTTTTTCTTCTCGTTCGATCCCGTGCGGAAATTCATCGATAGTGAATAGCTAATGGACTGATTTTTTTTTAAATTTCGCATAATAGCAGTAATAAGTTATGACTGTTATCAAAGCCAACGTCGAAGAGCTGCGTTTCATGCAAACACGTAACACCTGATAACGAGACAAGCAGTAATGACAAATAGTCTGCACAACGAGCGATGCACGACACACGTTTGATGCTCGTTTATTCGTCGTCCGCTCAGAAACGGTGCCGCAGCGAGCGCAGTATAAAACCACCGCAGAAACTCACCAGCTATCAGTTCAGTTCTGTCCCTGACGTTGTGTTGTGCAAAAATTTGAAGTAGAGTAATCAAAGTAAGTATTACTTATTGTAAATTTGTATATTCAAAGCGAACTGTTAGCAAAACAATACAAAATGTGAAAATTAGATCCTCGTTTTTGCGCTAATTATCTGGGATATTCGTCTCCATTCACCAGTTTCATTCATATGTGAACTAGGCTTCAGCATATTTCTTAAAGACTTCGTAAGTTAGAAATAACGATGAAATGTAGGCGATAACGTTTTTTTGAGTATTTGTGTTCCAATTGAATGACACGCACAACTTTCATGTATAGCCAAATAACAACGTTGACTGTTGAGGTGTGTAGGAGCAGAAGTGCCTGCTGGGTTCTAAAGCGACAGGAATACGGAAAGTAAGTAATTGAATAGTTATTCAGTGTAAACTCTTCACACAAGATTGTCAATTTTAAATAAGATGTACGAATCGAGCATAATTTTATCAGTATTAACTAGGACTCGATTTACAGTCGAAGCATGCGGAACGTTCGTCGTTTTAATGCAGATCGTCAGCATGCGAGTAACGGATTTAATGGCGGTTACAAGACCCGTGATCAAGTTTAATGCCAAACCGAAGAAGCGTTATTTTGTGCTTGCGAATGTTATAGAACGTCCATATTATTCTTTACAAAGGCGTTAAGCTAACTACATTATTAATGAACAAAATTGAAACTTCTTTTCGAATGGAGTCGCTTGTCAATATTTGAAAACGGTGAGAGAATGCGAACGGATTTACTCCTTGGTAAAATATATTGAACTGCAGATGTACAACGCTTGGGAACTATTTATTAGATGCATATTTCTTTTTACACACGAGTAAAGAAAAAAATTTATGAGTGCTCATAGAATCTTGTTATATAGATCACCGTAGACATGAAGACGAAGTACAGCGTGAATCATATTCTTGCTCAAACCTTGAAATTATTTAAATTTCCATTTCCTTTGATATTACCTGATGCATCTTAGGGATCCAATCATGACGTTGACAAAAAATGTAGAACATTTTGGTATAATTTTCTTCAGATACTGTGTGATACTGAACAGTTGATCTTTACACGCTCAAGGTCGTGCTTGTTAATTTTGCACGAATTCAGTTGGGGTGCATCAAATGTTACAACGGTAATTTATTCTTCATAGTTAGTCACGTGCGACCTTATCGTCGTTATTGAAAAATATCTAGACAAATCCAAGAAATCGAATGAAATTCCGAAAGATAACGAAAGTGATTAATGCCGTTGCCTTCTATAGCGAAATGGGAGGGATTGTAAATGTATCTTGACGATAATCAAACGGTGCGGGGCGGTGATGCGGTAAATAATTTTCTTTATTATTATTTTTCATTATAAGGAAACGAAGAATTGAACTAATTTCGTAATAGTGGGCGAAAATCCGAGTTATTAAATTTTGCTATTTTTTTTACTTTGGATTAAATTGCTTGAATGTTGAGTAAGTCTGCTTGAGTGATACATTTTGGTACTTATCATTCTAATGCAAGAAAACGCCATACTCACTCAGTTTGTAAAAATTAAAATGCACAATGAAGATTGAACGTGGGAAAACTTTAACTATAAATCCCACTAGTATATTGATAGCGATGTTTCTCTAATACTGTGATAAATGTTAATAAGAATTTCAGGTTTAATGGGGGCATTTTCTTATCTGCATAGATTTGAACCCTTTGCCTGAAGCCAACATGTTAGCTAAGTCTTTAAAATGACACAGGAGTGAAGAATCATACAAATTTTTAATTTTCTATTAAAAACGGGCTAGTGTTCAAAAGAACAGTACAATAAAGCTGGAATAAAACAAAAAATTAGAGGGAATATTTCTAACTTTCGTACATCTATTTGGTGTGACGAGCACCATATAAATTCAGTGCATGATTTTAAGAACGGATGCAATTTGAATCCTCTTGAAGTCAACCTTAATGGGTCATTGTGTTTTACGATTGCTAAGAGTGCAGTCAACCCTAAATAATGCATCACCTTGTGGTACTTCAAATGGAACGAATTATTAGATTCAATTATAATTATAATCAAGCACCGCATTAGCTGAATAACCAAGACTTATTTTCATCCGTGTATGTCGAGGATCGCATACGATAGTGTAGAACGCAAGAATCAGCTTTAAATTTGTACTAGTGTGCACGGCCCATCAAAAATGACGGGATTCAATATCTTTCTATAACAAATTTTCCAGAAGTGGATGACAAACAAATACATCCATCCTAACAGTACCCGTGATAAAAATATTATTGTGCTTTTGCTCTAGTGAAACTCGTATTACAGATTCGGTCATAACTATCCATATGAGCGTGACAGAGAAATGGAAAATGCGGACTCCAAACAAAAAACCAAGGTTATTATGAGGTAGTAGCAGGACCCGTGGAAATTCCACGGACAATGTCATCGTTAAGCTAGGTAGACCCGTGAAAAAATTCCGTCAACGTTACGAAACCACAGCAAACCTAACATATCCTAACCTAATCAAACCTATTCTAACCGAACCGATGCTGATAAAATATCAAACACATCAATGCATGTAAGGACCATCTTTCAAAGTTGCAGTGAGATATTCGGTATCCTTGATACCGCACACTCAGACATCCTATGTTTCTTGAGAAACGGACACCAAATATATAAATAAATACACAACGGGTATAATTAGGTTCGATTATCTAGAGCAGAGGTTCTCAAGCAGAGGTAAATTTACCCCTAGGGGTGAAAAATTTATATAGTCGGGAGTAAACAATTGAAGTACTTACCTGAAAATTTAAAAACTGATTTAGTTAAATTTAATTTCGTAAAATGAGAGAAAGATGGCTATGATTTTTTTGTATGGGAATAAGGGTTAATGGTTTAATACATGAAATGCAGGAGGTCAATGATAGTGGAAAGGTTGAAAATGGTCGATCTAGACTGACCGCAGTGGTATTCATTGCGCAGAACTCGAAAAATAAATTATTAATTAATTAAAATATCGTTTATTAAATTTACGCCAACTTGCAGTAGCTGCGGCTCTCTCAATCAATGCGTTCAACCAAGAGCCTTGCAAAAATTAGTGAATAACACTGAATTCTAGAGCGTTCAATTTTTGTTTCAGGCAACCATGAGCCAATTTCCCGTGTGCGGCGACTGCAAACGTCCTTTCGACGGAGACACGCGCAAGCCGCGCCTCTTGCCATGCGGACACGCGTGCTGCACGGCCTGCCTCTCCAGCATGGAGGACAGGGACTGCGCTAACTGCCCCGAGAAGAAATGCAAGAAGGACTGGTCAGCAAAAAATGTCAATGACCTGCCAGTCGTGTTTGACCTCATCCCGGAGAGCAGAGGCAGAACAGGTGAGGTGTTAATATCAATACACGTTAAAAAGCTCAAATCTCATGTTGAAAGGTAATTTCATATCGCAATCTATATTGAACACGGAACATTTTTCAAGATATTGAGGGGATAAGCATGTTTAACCCTTTAACGCCCTAGTGGACCATACGGATCTCTTTAGGAAATAGCCTCAATGTTTCTAGTTAAATTAGTTCCCTAACATGTTCTTTCACGTTCACTGCCGAGTGGCAGTTCCCTCCTCATCCTGATATCAGTAAAACAAACATCGGCATCTTAGGATGCTTTATTTCCAATCAAGCCTGATACATATGATCTTAAGCATTGGTTCAGTGACTACATAATACCAGTGCCAGTTTAATGACGGTGGTTGTGACAACTTTAATATGAGTACAAAAATGCTGACATTGATGTGTTAATGCATGACTGAAAATGAATTCACTTCACAGGAGAACGTCACGTAACTCCTGCGCCAGGTGGGGCAGGTCGGGATGTCACTCCTGCGACGCAAGTGTCCTCGCCTCGACCGACAGGCCGAGAAGTGGCTCCTCTCGACACGGAGTCTGTGCCTGGGTCTTCTGCCTCGAGCTGCAGTGGGAGGGTACGATGAGCTAATGACATCGTATTAAAAAATTACCGTTTTCGGCGGAGTGATCTGTACCTGCTCGCCCCAGGATGGCTTTAATTGAATAAGCGCCATTGTCGGAATTCGTACAGTGATAATTTTGTTGCTTGGTATGCATATTTTGGGCCGATGGACAACTCGGTGAACTTGAAATTTTTGATTTTTGTTTCTGTAAAAGATTCATATCTCAACCTCAATTCATTGGCTTTGACGACTGCTGGAGAGCTTGGTAAAGTTTGCATCGCTATTCTTTTTCCACGCGTGGAGGCTGCCTAAAAATTAGTGAAGGGATTTTCTGAACCCTTCATTTTTACTTAAATTAGAAGTTAAAGTGTTCTGTTCATCTAATGTTCCTGTTTAATCAACTAACGTTTGCTGGCCACTAAATGCATTAATTAACTGTGCATTCATCTAATGTTGCTGTTTGTTCAACTAACGTTTGCTGGTCATCAAATTGACCGTGCTCATTATACTCGCGCAGAGTGCGACTCACGAGTCCGGCTTCCCGACATGCGCGGTGTGCATGGACGACTTCATCAGCAGCAACCCTCCCCTGCTGCTGCCGTGCGGCCACGTGTCCTGCCAACTGTGTCTTGGCGACTTGGAACGCAGCGGAGACTTGACGTGCCCTCGATGTCGCCAGGTGAGCACATATAAAAAATGCCGAGAACTTCGTCCAAAGGCGTCTCTTGCACTGGTGTAACCTTCAGATTATGTCGAGAACTTTGTTCTAACGCGTTTCCTGCGCTAGTGTAACGTTCAGATAATACCGAGAAATTTGTTCAAAGGCGTCTCCTGCACTGGTATAACCTTCAGATAATCCTGGAGAAAATAATAATTGCGGAAGTGTTGATCTTTTAGTCTACAGTTAGAAGTTCTTGAACGGGGTCTTGTGTCAATGAATTATGATACTTTGAGAAAACCTTCGGTATTTCAAAAAAAGTTTTTCTTTGAAAGGAATCACCTTTATACTCGTAAGTATCATCTATTAATTTTAGTGATTGAATAACTACTTCTAGATATACGTCTTGATTATTATGGCCATGGAATATGGTAAGAAGTGGTTAGATGAACTATTCAGATGATTGTACTTGTTTTCTTGCGAATATTACGCAAGCTTAAGCAGAAATTTTAAAGTTCGAAAACTCAATACGCTAAGAAACGGTACGTCAGGATCAAACATAAAATACTTTGGAAAGAGCATTGACATGAATGCAGTTAGCTTCATCTCGTTTACTTGGCGCGTGAATTGCATGTAATAATTGTAAATTTTGTTTCAGACGAGACAAAGGGGCATGATCCAGAGGCTGCCTGTAGTTCGCACTCTCATCGACCCGCGCAACGTGAACAAGAAGGCCGCTCCCCGGTCCTTCACCTCGGCCGACGTCATGAACAGAGCCAGGAACTTGCAGGAGGACTGGATGCGACGTGGGTTCACACCCGACAAGAGCGATCCAAAAAATGTGAGCGCTTCAACTCGAATGAAATAAAAAATTACACGCGTTATTTATATAATTGTAATATTATTTATACGTTATTTATATAATGGTACAAATTACGGTGAATTGAGTGTTTTGTTGGTGGCAATTTTGCCTCGCAAAGTTAATTTAGAAATTCGTACTCGCATTTGCTTTGTTAACTGCAAAATACGGAATGTAGCAACTGGCAAAATCTTACAAGATCTGGGTAAGAAGAAGGGAAGTTTATTTGTGGTTTCTAAAGACTTACTATTTTCTTTTACAACGTTGGAACCAGCCGAGGCATAGTTTTTTCTCCTAAAATATTTTTTGATATCAGTGGTAGCAGAATATACAAGTATTACTTTCTAAATACCTCACACTATGAATTTTTTTAAGTTACGATAAATTATTAAACAATTTAATTCGTAGATAAAGAAGGCATTCACACAACTGCAGCTGGCAATATAGGTCGTTTTTTCTCAACCTAGTCAAGTTTTCTCGTATAGGATTTGTTTTTTTCTGTGAAAACGTTATTGAGAATGACAAAGCTATTACAGAAATGCCGTGAAAAAATCTGTGCTAATATTTCTTCAAGAGTATTCCTAGCTTGGCTGATATTAAACACGATATCCGAATACCAGTAACACAAAAGTCACTTTTCAGGTGGAGATCTTCGTGAAAGACATCCGTGGACAAATCCACACGTTCCGCGTGAACCCTAACGTTGAGACGGTGATGGCGTTGCGCCGAAGACTCCCACAACCCCCAGACTCGTGCAGGTACCTCACGTTCGAAGGCCGCACCATGGAGAACAATCGCCTGCTCGCAGAATACCGCGTGCGTTGGCATTGTACTATTGAAGAACGCGGTCGCTTGCAGGGAGGAGCGCGGTAGAAACGAGAGTTTACAGTTTTTGTTACAAGATTTGGTAAAAAACAGTGGCCATTTAGTTGAGAAATAGAACAAGTGCTATTTGAATAAGCCTTTATTTTGCAAAGTATTAAAGCGGTAAATGTTTCTGGTTTCCCCAACATTTTCAAAGAACTTTGGTTGATGGTTTTCACAAGTGCGGTCTTGTGCCTGAGTTGATTATTGAGTTTGATCTATAAGGTTACCAGTTGGAGTTTCTTGTAGTTCACGTATGAAGAATAAGGATATCATGCGTTATTACGCAGAACTTTTGGTGCTGTGACTTTTTTTTGCGTAATAACACATATACATGAACTAGCGCCGATAAGTGCTCATGAGATGTTGATTGTATTTATTACGATTTGCTCCTCGGTCATGTACAAAGATGATTTTTACCACATTCCTTGTGATTTATACACTCCTAGTGAATATTTCTTTTTGATTTTTTTTGCCAGAGCCGGAGCGCAAGTCATTCTATTGTATTTTTTTTTTTGAAGGAATATATTAATAAACGTACGTGAAACTTGGCAAATTTCCCTGCTTTTTTTTTTACATTGAAAAAGTTGAAAATAACCATCTCGACAGAATACAAAATAACGACACTTAATCATGTTGAAGCTTCTTCGTTCTTGAAATCATTGCAATGAAAGAATGCGGAGCATCATCTAAGAATATCCGGCTAGGATTTTTCACGTGAGTTGTACCCGAAAGAAAAACCCTACCTTCAACACACTTGGTGCACAACGAAAAAAATTGCGAATTCACGGATTGTTGAAACGGGCACCAAACTGGAGCTCACCTTCAACTCTATAAAAATTTATTTCTCTGAATGACCTGCTATCTCCACTGGAGCCGGACAAGCACTGCAAGGAGACGAAAGCTGTTATCAGTGAACGGGATAGGGATTGATACTGATCAAGCTCTACTCTGATAGCGCGATGGCGATGGCTGTTCTCATCTCGCCGAAAAGCTT
The DNA here is from genome assembly GCA_014220935.1 of Platorchestia sp. MABIK. Lineage (NCBI taxonomy): Eukaryota > Metazoa > Arthropoda > Malacostraca > Amphipoda > Talitridae > Platorchestia > Platorchestia sp. MABIK. Next base: position 15,518 of record JACJUY010007641.1, read on the forward strand.
CGTGATGAATAATGAAGCATCAAGTTGAGCTCAATAAAGAACGCACGTGATGGCATAAGAAATGTTTTTCTACGCGTTTAGTCTTAGGTGCAAGATAAGGTTAATTTACGCCTCAACCCCAACTAAGGTCTCCCTAAGATTGGTAAAAAGAAAAGGAGTAGAAGAAACTGAATCTATGCATAAGGTGTGTTCCCACAGCAGATTACTTTACATAGAAACAATTAAGAATTAGATAATAAATTAGTTATGACTTCCCTAACCACAGCTGTATTTCCAAGAAGGGAAAGATGAGGGCACCATTTGAGACGTGGTCAAGGGAACTCGGAGTCAAGGCAAACGGTGTGTTCCCACACAAGATCTGCGCATAGAAACGAATAAGTTTTTGGAATGAGAAAAATGTTTTATGTAGTTGGGGCTGAAGATCAGGACAACAGTGAACCGAATCAAGATGTCATTAGCAACGAAAACCTAAAAACAATAATATCCTATGAACAAAATGGTCTACCTAACTTCCACGTCGGGACCTCCTCACTTTATCCAAATGGGCGCACTAATTTCCGTAGGTACAATGGTTACATTCTCTTAATAAGGGTAAGTTAAAATTCTAAGGCCGAGCCTCATTAATTCGTTCTGCAAACTTCGGCGGAACGAGAATCAAAAAGCATTAACATTCTTAGGAAATACTCGAGAACAAGACCAAAAATGGTTCAAGGGACCTAAAATTACATGAAACGTTCATGTTCGTGCGAGGAAAGTTTCTTCTCAGACATGAACTTCTTCCTTAATCCCACTTCCGCCCTTGCCTATTATTATCAAAGTTAGTTTGATGAGACTCAAGTCGTAATGAAGGCGACCTCAAGAGAATGAAGAGAAAGGACCACTTGGCATGGACCGGAGAAAACGGGGAATCAATGCACATGGATTGCTCCTACACTACATACCCAGTGCATAGAAACAAGAAAATGAGATTAGATTGGATGTTAGTTTAAGCCTCCCTAACCGCTAAAAAAATGCGTTCCGAAGAGAGGAAAGCACCATTTAAAATGGAAATAAGGGAACGCGGAATCTACGTAGAAGGTGCATAGAAACAGTAAGTTGAGAAAGAAGTTCATGAAACAAAGATAAAAGTTGACGAAAGTAATTGGTGCTGAAAAACAGGGCAGTAGCTAACCAAAAAAAAGATGGGCCGTAACAGAAAAAATCTATTCTATTTAACAAAAGGAAGGCCTACCTAAGTCAGCTCGGGCGTTCATACAATTTCCTCCCGGCAGGGCTAATTCCAGGAAGATGAAATACTAAGAAAAAGTTGTGAAAACAAAGTACATTGGGGATCAAAAAAGTTCGAAGGCCTATCGATAACTGATGTAACCTAACAGTATCCCCCAAGGGGTGCCAGTCCCCAGAGCATAGGATTGAAAAACCTAAATTTATAGTCAATAGGATTCTGAGAGGGATTTGTGCTGAAGACGAAGAAACAATTCGAGAGTTTGTTTGCATAAGCAACTTCCTACTTGATCAAGTCAGCGAGCAGACGGTGCTTGAAAATACAGGCACGGTTACGTATTTAGGAACCTGTGATAACAGAATATTGACGAGACCTCATGATATGCTAAGTTGGTGTTTGTTTCCATACCGACCTCGCCATCTTCTTTGATGAGTTGCAGCTTCAGCAAGGTTTGCGTATCTCGAAAGAGCGAAGAGCTTGGCAATCCATGCAATGACCCATACGGATATTCCGGAAAAGGTGGAACATACGAGGCCGGTCTAAAAGATATCCGACCTTATTTTTTCCAGCGCAAAGTAGTGATGGGCGGCGCCGCCACAGTGCAGGGTGGAAGGAGGAACCTTAATGGGCATGCTTGAATGTTTTTAACGCGTTCGCATGTGCTAGTCGCTAGCTGGAGGTCGTCAAGTAAGTTGCTGTTCGTAGTGTTTGTCGGATTTAGTTTTCTCGCAAAATGATTCTTGCACAGGACCTTCTGGACACCGCCAACACTGATCCTGGGTTTCTGAACACCGTGATAACTGGAGATGAGTCATGGGTGTACGGGTGCGACCCAGAAACAAAAAGACAGTCGTCGCAATGGAAGCATCCCGATTCTCCAAGGCCGAAGAAAGCACGGCAGGCGCGAAGCAAAATCAAGGTGATGCTGACAATTTTCTTTGATGTCCGTGAAATTGTGCATCACGAATACGCACCGGAAGGACAAACAGTGACAAAGGTGTACTATCAGGATGTTCTCCGGCGACTACGTGACGCAGTTCGGCGCATAAGACCAGACATGTGAACGGCGAACAACTGGCACTTGCATCATGACAACGCCCCTGCACATTCATCCCAATTGATCCACACTTTCTTAGCCAAACATGGAATTACAACCGTTCGCCAACCTCCCTACTCTCCAGACCTGACTCCTTGCGACTTCTGGTTGTTCCCTAAATTGAAAACGCCACTGAAAGGATCCCGTTTTGAAAATAGAGAAGAGATAATGCGGAACGCGATGACGGAGCTGAACACCATTCCAAAAGACTTCCAGAGGTGTGCTGCAGTGGAAGGATCGGTGGGCTAAGTGTGTGCAAGCACAAGGGGCCTACTCTGAAGGGGATTAGGGTTCCAACTCCGTCAGGTATTCGAAATATTTTTTATGGCCAAAGGTCGGATACTTTTTGAACAGGCCTCGTATAAACTGTGAGTGTACATTTGTCTTGGAGAGGCTCGAGTCAGAGTAGCAAAGTCTCGAAGTACAGCTGGCGTCATGTCAGAAAAGCCTATGGCTTCCTTATTATTAGAATGATCCACTGATTATCGGAAAAAAAAAACAAGTACTCAACGGAAACAGTTATAAAACATATGTATTCTTTTTTGAACGCTTCCAATAAACTGTTGAATACGTCACTTAATTTTACCTTAATGTGGTAACCATTCAAATAGTTTTCCGAGGATAAAACTAAAAATAGGCCCAGAGCTTCAGAATAATTTATTTCGCTCGGCTTGCTAGCTGGCTTATTTGCTTATTGTCTCCATAAATATCAGGTATGAGTAATTTCTCATTTGTGATGATTAAATTGGCACCATTAGTTTAAAATAAATTACTAATCCTTACAAAACATAGTTTAATAACCAATTACCATATTTAATTGCCAAAGAAAATTACAGCAAAATGCCACATTCGATGTATAGATATGTTGACATTTACCACGTGTACGATCACAAACAGGATTAGACCAGGGTATTCGCTCAATATTACCCATTACAATTTCATTACAATTAGAGATCATTTACTCAAGAACCTGCTTTTAAGGCAGTTCTGTAAAAACAACAGAATGCATCTCTTTGAGACATATTTGAACATAAATCACACGTGAAGTATCAGAGAGACATGAGAACGAGGCTGGTAGCACGATGCGAGGCGACCTCCATCAGAAGAGAGAAAAATGGAAAACTGAAAGATGAAGCTAGCCAGAGTGTGTAAGCGGGTGTTGGGGATTAAACATCACAGCAAAGAAAATATCGCGACCTGCAGCAGAGTTGTGATTGACGAAACACAACTCGACCGAATTGAATGAAGATCGGTGAGGTATGTCACGCATGGCTGAAATTCAACACGCCAACACATACAATACATGTAATAATGTACTCACAATTCTAGATATGTCAAACTGAATAAAATATTTGAAATATAACAGATGCATGAGAGATCAAGTACGACAATCCAAATAACACAAAAAAGAGAATTACGCGGGCAGGCAGTCCGAAATTACGATGACGGAACACCACTGATCGGCTGGCTGATGTTTATAACAGTCAGACCTGTCATTAGCAACTCGGTAGCGTTCAGCACTCGAAGTTCAAAAGAGAATGAGTTTTGCTACCTCGCCATTATCGGATAATATTTTACTTACGTTGACTTGAGTTGTTCTCTCACGACACAACACAAATTCTCTGAAATTCAACGAAGTCAAATACGCCGAATTCAATGAAGAGTCGATTGCAATTAACTGTTGCACAACATAATATTATCACACTTATTACTGAACCAGAACAATAGCTGCTACGTGAAATTTCGCGAATTAAGAAGCCCTCATTTGAACGGGACGGGACACTTGATACTTGAGTTGATAAGAACTTGGTTCGACTCATTAGGTTTTTAAAAATTATACCGACCCAGACGAATTGTCGCTTATGTGAAGAACACATTACGTTAATAAGCACGCTAAACATGGCCAAAAGGCAAAATAGCACAGACTGCTTTTGGGACATTACAATTGGCCATTCAGCATTGCGCAATCGAGTATGGCTGAGGAGACAGTTGGTGTAGAAAAGTTTTAAGCAATGGAAATATTTTGTAGCAAAAACGTAGACAAAAGCCAGTTGCAATGGGAAACAATTGAAGTAAGGTAGAATAGATCACTTAAATTAGTAAAAAGGAAAAACTCACAAGCAAAAGAAAACATGAAACTGAAAATAAAGTCAAAGTGCATTCGTCTTTGAAAATGTTCAAAACTAACTCACTAGCAAGAAATTTACAGCTGGGATACTTGCACTCGAAAAGAAATATGGCAAAACAATTAAACTAAAACAAATGACAAGGCACTCTTACCTACTAAGAAAAATGTCAAAAACAAATAGCTTGCGAAATTGCACTCAAAGTTATAAACAACTTGGAATCCAAGTTTGAGGTTTCTCAACCCAGGATCACTCTAGCATCATTGTCACGGTCACAATGCCAAGGCCAATCCGCCTTGAAGAAACAGAGATTGACGTCATGTTGCAGAACTTCGGAAGCAGTGCATAATGAATGGCATGCCTGAGTGAAAATTGGCAACGGTATCCATAGCAAGATTCGTACCACTTGCAATGATAATCCTTGCAGATGGATATTAAAGGTTGATGAAAGCGCTTTGCAGTGGATCTACAATAATTCGCGTTCATAACACTTGACAAAACATAACTCTTGTGTTGGCCTATAGCTTAGAGCTACGCAGAGACCTCAATTTCCTCCTTCAAGACGAACTGACGCTTGGTACGTATTGGAGAGACGAGCGTCAGAGTGTAGGCTAGATTCAGTAACTAATTAAACGATGACTAAGTTATCACTAAATATATTTAATGGTAACTTAAGTAATGAATAACTGGGCCTTAATTTAATACCCTTGCATTTTACAAGTGAACTAAAAGTCGTCAAATGAGAGATTCAATCAAAAGAAATGTTCTTGAAAATTTTTTCGCTTGTCGGAGTTAGAAAAAGATAACATACCTAGTTCAGCAATTAATTGGAGATACAATATAATTTAACATGTACCTCTCATTGGCAAAGAGTACCCTTAATTTTATGGAGTCTTCTAACTTCCAAGTATGTTCACTTTCCAGAAGAAAAGACAGCAGAGTAAGGCCATGGTAACGCCGACGTTGAAACAATGGAAGTTGACAGTTTGCTACAAATATCTACACGTAAAATCACCAGCTAATCAAAGAAGAAGGTTTAAATTCCAGTCGGCGAGAATGTGAGAGCAAATATTATAAACTAGAAATTTTTGTGAGTAGGTTATTCGATGAAAGTACACCTTTTCAGAAGTTACCATTAAAATAATGCCCAACGAGTATATCTGTGATGATTCTTGCAGCTAAAAACTAAAAGATTGCATTTATAAGTTAGGAAAATAAAAACTCTCAAGTAAGTTTTTTTCGATCAGGCAGATCTTGAGAGCATATCACACATGACTGACTGCCTGCCCTTGAGATCTATGGTAGTTAATGCTCCAGTCCAAAAATTACTCACGCATGCAACGCAGAGTAAAATCAGAAAACACGACAGAGTGTTGACAGACAAACTTATATGCTATAAGTGGAAAGAAAGATCAGCAAATAAATAACTCTTCATCTTGTAGAAAGTATACCTTACTATTTTCCTCATGAACTGTGAGGGCTGCCGTCACATGAGGGGCGTCACAATTCACGAAGAGCTTCGTTAATTCTTCATAGCAAAGTTGTGCTTGTGTGACGCAGAAACGCAAGAACTACTCGTAAAGTAGCTCACTGAATTAGGTATATATAACTTAACATGTCTCCCATATTCAGAGCAGACATACCTCAACTGTCTCTCTTGTACTATTATTGCACAAATCTAAGAGCTTAGACGAAAGCGCTAAAATACAGAAAAATTCTGAAACTCTGAACAAGCTACGAAACAACTACCTAATAGCAACTCTACTTAAATCAATAGAAACTCAGAGTATGCGCTGAATAAATATACAGGGATAGATATTCAAGAAAGAAAGATATGAAACAACATTTGAAATGAACTGAAATAATAATGGAAGAAAAATCTCCCCGTGGAGTAGAGTCAGAGCAGTAGGGGAGTTATGACGTTCCAGTTGCGGCTCACATGATTGAACTTTCTAGAGGCCTTTGTTGAAGTAAACGACGGTCGGAGGGCTCTTCATGGCCTTGATTTTGTCCTGAAAAATACGATTCCGATCACACTTCAATTAATTCTTACTTAAAATGCTTGACACACTGACATGACGATACTCAGTAATACATGTTCACACAAAATAATGATATCAGAAGACATTCATTTTAGCAATGTAAATAACACTGAAAAATTGGAAATAAAATGAACCAAGTTTGTTCAAGGCCCCACGCAGTGCCTTGAGCAATCTAAAATATTTAATGGCAATACAAATATTTATAGCCCTATTCAGCGGTATTTACGATTTTGAGGTAATCTGCACCTTACGGTAATAAGGCTATAGGCACAAAAATCAACGACTCTTTTGCCGCAACATTTTACATACTCCCTTCTAGCTGGATAACTTCTCCGAATCTCATCTTAGAATGAAATTCCACAGAAAAAAGGACGTCAACGAAATAGACGAGAAAGAAAAATATCCGAAAAGAATACACAGCAAGCTCTTAGACAAAGCATAAGCAATTGTTGTAAAAGGAATCTTAATAAGAAGCGGAAATACCTAGCACCGAAGTGAAGGAATAACGGCAATAAGTACCAAATAGTTCAAGGCTCCCATTCTATTGCTTAGATGTTTTCACAGAGAAACGAGAAAGGGCTCATTTAGCATGGACTAAGGAAAACATGGAATCTATGCACAAGTTATGTTCTAAAACAGGATACTGAGCTCATCAAAACAGCAAGTTCAGCAGGAAGAGGAACATAACACAAAAACAGGATAAAGAAGAATGTAAGAAAACGGAAAGAAACAAAGTGGTCACGAAGGATAGAAGTCCCGCAGGCGTATCTACAGCTGAGATAGTCTAACAGTACCAACTCTCGGGGGCGCCAGTCCCCATAACATAGGACATATAAACTAGACTAACCTAAGCCAGTTACATGTTTCACACGTCCCTGAAGGGTGGGTTTGAGGTGAAGAAGTCTCCCTTACATTGTGTCTTATTTTACGCAGAGCACTCCAATCTTTTGAACCCTTCACTGTGGTCGATTAATTCAGGCGAATATGCATTATGCCGGAATTTTCCTTTCGATAAAAAACAGTTGAACACAAATGAGGACACACAAATGAGGTTGAGCGTTAGAACTTGTTACAAAAAATCCGTAACTACGGTCGTTAAAGAAATTAATTACTTCTCCCAAAAGAGACCAAAATCCTTTATCTGAACTCTCCGTAATTCTCACCCAAATTACTGACCCTCGCCGCGTATTCATAGATACCTAACAATTAGCAAACGCCTCTCTCCTGCCCCTAGCCACACGTGCGAGCAGGTATTACGATTATTATCATTAATATAACTGTAATTATTTAACCACCGTTACCACTACGTGCGAGCAGGTGGAAGAGAACAAATCAGAGCATGCACCACCTAGCGTCCGGTTACCTGGACATCAGGCTCCAGCTTGTCCACGCTGATGGACGCCTTCTGAGGGAAGAGGGCGCAGCACGCCGGTGTGGCGAACGTCAGGCAGATGCCGCACAGTATCACCTGAGGCAGTCACTGAATACTTAGCTTCCGTTGTTCATAGCTTTTCCCTAGGAGACTCGACACTAAATTTTAAATTTCAAGTAGTGAAATAACATTCACTTAGCTAAGTTAATTTTTAGCTCAATGGAAAGTACAACACTGAACAACTTATGCAAATTTAACGTAATATTCCATTTTGCAATCAATCAACTACTCACCTCAGATTCTTTAAAAAATCTCAAGAAAGCTCAAACTCAATTCTTCTCAACTGCCAACAACCTTCCTAAAGTGTGGGAATTTCCATGGGTATAAAATGCGATGGAAAGTTATGGTTTAGGACAAACCTAAATCTTTTCGATATTTTACTATTGAATTTTCAGAGACTTCATTTTAATTTCATTAACCAACTTAAAAAGAAAAAACTTCAAAATGAGATTGCATGGTAAATAGATTTATTAATTAGTTTAAGCCTCCCTATCCTCAATAAATGAGATACAAAGTGAGGAAGGAAGAAGGCACCATTTAGTATGGAGTTAAGGGAACGTGGAATCTATGCAGAAAGGGCATAGAAACAGTAAGATGAGAAAGAAGTTCATGAAACAAGATCAAAGTTGAAGAAGAAAGTAGTAGGTGTTGAAAAAACAGGACAGCAGTGAACCGAAAAAAAGTTGGTCCGTAACAAAACAAAAACCTATGTTATTTTAACAAAAAGAAAGCCTACCTAACCTTTAGCTCGGGCCCTCACATTGTCCTTCTGGGAGCGCTAATTCCCATAGATACAATAGTTGTATCCCCCTGAGGGGTTTCATGGTAAATAATCAAAATTAAAACCCAAGCTGGTAACGTTATTAAATTTCAAAAATAAATGAAATAGCCAATTACAAAACATCGCTATTTCCCAGCTAACTACTAACATTACGTTGCATATCAGTTCGATCATTCGTCGAACTGTATATAAGACGATTATTCAACTCATTTAATTTAGTCAGTGCATTCATAACTAATAGAATTGCCTTGTTTCTTCCAGAATAAGTAACATAAAACAAGAACTTTAAGATTCCTTCCCTCGAGAAGAGCTCTAGAAAAAATTTCCTGATGAGTGACGAGATATCCCAGGCGTTCCGGCAGCGTCAAGCAGAGCTCCCACATTTTCTACTATTTCTGAAATTTATTATTATTGCCTGTTTCGGTTTTCTTTTTGATTATTTGTCATTCCGTCCCATTTTTAAGTATTTTCTTGGTTATCGTCCATCGCCCAGTTTTGCAGCAACACCAAATTGAGGCACATTCTTGGCAAAATATTCAAAGACCGTCAAAAAACTTCGTTTTTACACTGCTTATTTAATCACCGTCAGTACTTCATGAATAATCCGGACAGCAGGTAATTCCCGTCACTACTTCAAGAGTAATCCAGACGGCGAGGCTCGAAGAACTGACATATCCTGACACCTGAGTGCAGCAAGTTTAGGCTTTAGGGCTGTTGTGCACAGCAGTGAACACCAAAGACCGCATCAAGTTCACAACCAAGTCGCGCGTACCTGAAGTGGGGCACCAATCCAGGGCATCCTACGCAGCACTCCCTTCTTGTCCAGGTAGTTCATGAGGAGCGGTGGCAGCACTGCGGTAAGGGCAAGTGGTCAGTGTTAGAAGACTTCAATAATTGTAGTGAATAATTGTTATAATGGGGAATTATTGTTATATTGGGGAATTATTGTTATATAGTTAAATTATTGTTACATAGTTGAATTATTATAGGTGAACTATTCACCTAGTAAGTATGTTAGGTTATGGATAGGTGTTAAAAACTTCCCACTATGAACGAGAGGTGTCCTTCATTTGTAACTTTTACAAGTAGAAATTGATCAGCATGACCTCGCTGAAGAGCTATGATCTCACTTCAACAAGAGCAAAGCAGACAGATGTGTCAGGAGAAAATTTCAATCTTGGCTTCTTTAAGAGATATGAAGTAACAACAGCAAGAAACAAAACGATAACGAACTGATATTGCAGCGAAAACGAACAAATAGGAAGGTCACGAAAGTGTGACGACTACCAACCCAAATTGTATTAACAAAAAAATTAATTGCCTTAGGATTAGCCCAAATTGTGTTTCGAAAACGGCAGAAAGCATGTGATAAATAGGAAAAAATGAAACATTGTAACGAATTGGTGTAAAATCTATGCATAATTCTACCAAGACACTTGGACGAAGTGGCTTGTTAGAAAGTGGCAAAGATAAAAAGAAGAAAAATGGACGAGACTTCCCTAACCAAGAAACAAAGATTATCAATCAATTGATGTCTCCTTGACCCCAGCAAAAGTATTCCAAAAAGAATGTAAGCACCATTTAATATAGAAATAAGAGAACGCGAAATTTCTGTACAAAGTGTGTTTTCACACAAGATACCCTGAGCATTGGAACAATATAAATTAGGAAGCAAGCTTATTAATAAGGTAAAAGTTAATGATGAAAATTAGAGGCGCTGAAAAACAGGATAGCACTAAGGAAAAAAGATAGTCTATAGCAAAACAAAAAACTCGTTTGATCTCGAGAAGAAAAAGGCCTGCATAATTCTCACCTCAATACCTCACATTTCCTCCTGGGAGTTCTAACCAGGAAGCAAAATCTATCCCAGCCTCTCACAGTTAATACTACGAATTTAGCGCCAGGTCCCTGGAGATCACGATGACGTTACAACTTTCCAGGCACTCAAACGTGTTTAGCAGAAGCAACCCGGCGTTCACCAATCACCACTACTCCTTGAGAAGTGCTAAGCTCCCCTGATCCACAGCAGAAAAACCATTTTCAATGACATTAGGATTAGTTGTTGAAAAATAAACCACACGATTCCCAGAATCAGCTTTGCGATCTCCGTATGTAACACGAGCCCTCCATTGCGAAAGGATAGGGACGCTATACGCTAAACTAGTCTCATTCTTGCCTAACTCCTCTAAACGAACCGGCAACTCTTTAAGAGCATTAGTGTAACACAATCTTCACGAGAACGTAGAAGGTTTACTTCTTTTAACTGACCTCCTCTAGACTCCCTCTCTGACAACGGTACTATCTATGAAATAATTGTTTTTTCTTGGCCATCAGCTTCCACCCTGCATTAACATTTTTACAAAAGAATTAGGAAGTTTTCAAGTCGTAGGGTAAAATACACAACATCAAGAGCAAACGCACAAAATATGATCAAGTTTGACAAGCCTTGCTCGCATGAATTTAAAATAGTTGATCTTTAATTGAAATAACTCAGCAAACATTGCGAATAATGGTAACTGACGCAACACGATCACAAGAATCAAGACTGACTTCACGTACACCTAGATAACTGCACGAGTTCAAAGTGACTCACAACGGACTTGAAAAGCTAACGACAGGAGAACGCCTACATCACCAAAACATTCCAATCCCTGCGCTGATCACAGGCGGATACTCAAATCAAACTCTGCTTTATGTAATTCAAAGTAAATACAATTACAATTTCACACACAAATACATAAAGCCGCAATGTAATGTTTATTGGCACACAACTCATGTAATGCAGTTCAATAATGTAAGTTGGCACACAACACACGAAGGTTCTACAACAATGGGTGACGCAAGAGTAACTTAAAAATAATTCACACGAAATCTTATATTTTTTAATCATGAAAGAGGCAGGAAATTTCTGTGCCAATATATGTAATTCAAGACAAGTCGTACTTACAGCAATGGAAATAATCTATAGAACCGGGTGCGTTTATAGCTCACGTCTCTGCAATTCGAAGTAAACGTTTACTGTCGTTCCAGAAACTTTACGCCACACTAAGGTAGCAACTTTAGACCTACTTTCTTTGAATCGATGAAATGCTTCTTATCCTTAGTTCGCCTAAAATCGATGAATGTTGCAATGAAAGAACTTACGCAAGCCAAGTTTTTATGAGAATTTATGCGACTGAACAGGATGTGAACGCAGTTTTTGAAATGTTATCCAAGTCTCCAACCAGCGGAATTCGTCGTATCATATCCATTGAAACGGATTTCTCACGATAAGTCGTTGATCAAAATCCCTTGGCATTATAATTTTCAAACATCGTGGTTGCTGGTTGCCTGCACTCACAATCCTAAGAGAACTCTACAGACATGCGTGACTCCAGACTGCAAGTTGGGCGCCCACTCACCGGCCACCTGACTGGACTTGCGCTAAATTTATTTGAACGTATTGTGAACCAAAAACATATTGAACGATGATCTGGAATCTAAAGGTGGGAGTATGCTTATAGGGAGTTTTCTGTACTTCACGAAGTTTTCTCAATGAGTTCACATATTTTTAATGAGCTGCGGTTTATATACATTTGATTACCATGCGCAATAACAAAAGAATATTTCAAATAACACAATTTGAACTTTTCTGAAAACACTACTCCGAGAATGAAGAGCACAAAACAAAATATGAGAGGGTAGGTTAGAATTCTCATGCGACAGGTTATTTATTTGCATGCACACACCAAATATTCAGGCCAAACCTGTGCGCAAGCGGCACGATGTAGCGAGCCATGCACGGCGCACAATGTCAAGAAAGAAGACCACAGAATAGGTCAAGTGGCGGTAACTAGACAATTCAACCAAAATTATCGCAAAATAAAGGGTGGAAACGCTGTAAAATGCGGTCAATCATTCCGAAAATAAGACGACAAGAACTAATTACATTCAAACCCAAGTTATATTCGTGTATTAAATTTGCAGCGCGTTGCTGAGGACTTGCTCTCAAAAGCATGTCGACCTGACGAATATCAGATGGTAGAATATGACCCTGCTGTGGACCTCTTCTATTCAGGGCTGTACTTGAGCGCGCCCTAGATGACAGGGTCAAAACCCCACGCTTAGCACGACTCAAATGTATTAATTACTGAAATATTCTAACTGGACACATCATCCTGTAACAAGAAGCATGAACAAATACGTCGCGAGACCAACTTGGTCACGTAAGTCAAGAAAAATACTAAGAGGTCTTCAATCAAAATTCAATGCTAGAAACGCGAGGCGAGCTTTCGAATAGCAAATTAGTAATACTAAAAACTAGTAACACCAACGCGAAGAATATCAAACCGAATCTTTAGTCCATGCCTTAAACTCAACACGACTGTAGATCAATAAGAAGAGCAATCAGTGTACAAAAACTACTCAGCGTGACACACGTCCGAGCGACCTACTGCTCATACAATCAGTTATAGCTGCAGCAGCGTCATTAGCCGGACGCGTTTCAACACCATAATGGCACTCCAGTGATGCAAATCAAGGTATTAATACTACGTAGACGCTAACAACACTGTTCTTGGTCTAATCATATGCTGTTTTTAACAATCGGCAGCCGCAGACCCACCACAGCTGGGTACGGCCATGCCTATTCTGGAGATGGTAACCATGGCTACGCCTTCTTTGGCGGCCCTCTTGCTGCTCACGCCGAGACTGGAGCCGTCCTCTAACTGCAGAGACAGGCCAGTCTCCCGCCACTCTCTGTAGGTGTCACCAGTCCACACTCACGTTAGTAATAAACTTAACACAGCAGGACTTGCTTTAAGTTTATGTTGAAACTGCCCAAATTGTGTCGTTCACACGCACGGTAAACTGAATGTGAAAGTTGTGTATCTGAACAGTCGTTTTTGACGCTAGTGAAGGAGGATGGTTCATGCATCAAAAATTCGGCTCGACCATGAGAGTATCATAGATACATATTGCTTCTAATTAGACTAGGAAGTTCAGTTACGTGAAAACAGCAAGAAGGACTATTGACTAGAATGACTTAAATGCGAAAAGTTACATTTAAAATTTTTACAGCATATATTAAAAAACACACTCAAACATCAATATGAAAAAACGACACAAAATAATTTACTTCAAAGCGAATCCTCTCAAGCCCGACATTCAAACACACTTCGCACAACACCCACGTAAACAAACCTCAATAATGAATACACATAAACACCATTTCAGAAAAATGCGATGTTACCAGAAGAAAATATTTAGTAGGACCAAAAACTTAAATTCAGAGGAAAGTGATCCTCTTGATGTCTCCTCAGTATATCCAACCAATGCGCCACACAATATAAGAAACGGCTGTGTTTTATGCCATCCGAGTAAGAATGAATAGAAACGAGGATTGCTAAGGTCTTCCTCTATGCAATGAGACACATCAAAAGAAAAGGGAGAATCACCGTACTCATAAGCACAGCACTCACGGAGAAATGCTCATAAATAACCGAGAAGTAGTGGCAAGTGATGCCCGCCATGAAAAAGTGTAATGTGTTAAGCATGAACCGTTAAATGTGAGCACTGGAATTCGAAAAGCATGTAATCTCGTATGAAGAATCACTAATTATAACACAAGAAATCGTCAGATTACCAAGCATTAAACGATACACATTCAATGGCAAACTAGCGCTATGTCACTGGCCCACAGAATGGCAAGCAAGCACTAATGCCAAGCTGTCAGCAAATGACAAGCTAATACTGGCGGCAAGCAAGCACTGCAATACTGTCCCACTGAGTGGCAGGCTAACACTAAATGGCAAGCAAGCACTGAATGGCAAGCAAGCACTGAATGGCAAGCAAGCACTGAATGGCAAGCAAGCACTGAATGGCAAGCAAGCACTGAATGGCAAGCAAGCACTGAATGGCAAGCAAGCACTGAATGGCAAGCAAGCACTAAATGGCAAGCAAGCACTGAATGGCAAGCAGGCGCTAGAAGACACCGAGACATCAAATTATGAAGAACACTAAAAAACAAAGGAAAATAAATGGCGAAGAAAACCAAACGGCACGCGAAAACTTGATAATTAACACACGATGTTTGTTATCGATTAAATTTTCAGGTAAATTAGAAGTGCAGAAAAATTGTCAGTACATACACAAACAATGTAAACGATACGAATACAAAAAACGAATGAATTTAAAACAATCATGATTGTGTGGCAACAGAAGACACAATTGGTCCAGCTGGTAGTCAACATCTCGCTCATCTATGTATACAATAAACGCCATACAAATATCGCAACAGCTCCATTAGATCATTACCCTGCCCACAAGTGAAACGCAGAGCATTACCAGAACCGCTGCACTTGAAGTTCAAAGTATCAACCGATGAATGTATGAAGTAGGTAATGCACTACTGCTTTTCTACTACGCTTTGCACTAGATTATATCTCAGTTGAAGCCTACTCTACTTTGGTTAGCGAGAACATTTGCTGTACATGAAACTGTATCAGAAAACCTTGAAAGCGACACAATAGCTTAAATTTTGACCAGTTTATATCGAGATTCACGAAATATTCTCGAATTTCCTGAGCCTCTCTAGCAAATGAAATCTCAAGCTATTCTAAAGTCCCTCTCAATCACATCGCTCAATGATGGTAACTAGGTTTATCCATCCGGTATTCTACAGCGCTGAGCGCGATAGTCGGCTTCGTTTCCTACTTAGGGACTTGGTTTTTTTTATATCCCTCCACCATCAAATGTAATGAAACAAGTTTTATCAAGGAGACTCCAAATGGTCGACAACTTCCAATTCTAACAGCTCAGCAATTTTTTTATTCAATACAAAGTTAATCTGAGGGTCTATGAGTTACTAGGATTCACACAATCCTCGACAAAAATTTTACAACTACTTCAGCTGCGACACCAAATCAGGTCCCAGTCGGTATAGTGCGGGAAGCAAGGAGCACTTCAGACCAACACCATTACCTCGAGGGGCCAGCCTTTACCTGAGGTCCCAGTAGGCACAAAGCGTAATGACCATTGGTTAGCTGGGTACACAGCCCCTGCTCGCTAGCCTCTCACCCATGCCAGGTGATGCCATCATAATCCTACTGACGCCGACGGCCCCAATGCCCTGCTGGGCCGCCGTGATGCTCGACACGCCCAGCCGCTGCCCTGCGCTGTCCGTCAACGGCACGCCTTCCTGCAGCTCCCTGCAGCCCTCGGTTAGTGGGGCACACTAGTTAGTTGCTGCCAGTTACAGCACACGGGTCAACTGGTGTCAGTTACAGCTTACGGTTCGAGTGGTGTAAGTTGAGCATATGGGTCATATGGTGCCCGTTATACCACACAACTCGTGGCCTCAGTACCAGGTTACAGCACACAAGTCAACTGGTCAAGTTGCAGAGCACTGGTCAACTGGTCAAGTTGCAGAGCACTGGTCAACTGGTGTCAGTTGCAGCACGCAGGTCAACTGGTGTCAGTTGCAGCACGCAGGTCAATTGTTGACAATTACGGCACACAAGTCAATTGTTGACAATTACGGCACACAAGTCAACTGTTGACAATTACGGCACACAAGTCAACTGTTGACAATTACGGCACTCAAGTCAACTGTTGACAATTACGGCACACAAGTCAACTGTTGACAATTACGGCACACAAGTCAATTGTTGACAATTACGGCACACAAGTCACTTGTTGACAATTACGGCACACAAGTCAATTGTTGACTATTACAGCACACAAGTCAATTGTTGACAATTACCGCACACAAGTCAATTGTTGACAATTACGGCACACAAGTCAATTGTTGACAATTACGGCACACAAGTCAATTGTTGACAATTACGGCACACAAGTCAATTGTTGACAATTACGGCACACAAGTAAATTGTTGACAATTACGGCACACAAGTAAATTGTTGACAATTACGGCACACAAGTAAATTGTTGACAATTACGGCACACAAGTCAATTGTTGACAATTACGGCACACAAGTCAATTGATGACAATTACGGCACACAAGTCAATTGTGAGAATTACATCACACCAGTCAAATACTGACAACTATGGCACACGAGTTAACCAGTGCCAGTCACAGCACACGAGTTAACTAGTGCCAGTCACAGCACACGAGTCAACTGACACAATACCAGCTCACGCGTCGAGTGGAGCGAGTTGAGCACATCGGTCATTTGGTGGCCGTTATATCACATGGTTTTAGTAGCATCAGTACCAGGACGTTACAAAACAATTAATTTATAAGACGCAAAAGGATCCACAAAATGCAGCTTTTGCTTTAAACATAGGTCAACAAGTCATTAAGATTATTTTACGAACATCATGGGGAACACTAAACTGAATGTCTAATTCATTAGGTGCTGAATGTGGAGAGAGCTCACGAACAACACAGGGAAATCAGAATGAAATTAGTTTCCAAATAATAGGAAGAAAATACAGTTTATGAGTGGAAAGATGATCAAACATTTACTCATTTCACATAATGCAGAATCAGTAGAAAGAAATTAAAGAATTACAAGGTTGTAATAAAATAAAAATTTAGAAATCAGCAAGAACTAATCACTGATTTTGTGAAAAAACACAGAAAAAAACAGTTCGTGAATAACAGAACAATTAATAAAACCTTTCGATAACAATTACAGATAGAGGTTGAGATCAGAAATTTACAGCTTGAACACAGAAGTTAGACATTTCAAAGTACGAATGATTTAGAGTATGATATTGGAAGGCAATAGGAGTTAAATGAAGCTCACTGGAAGATGCGTTGAGAAAGAAGCACAGAAGTGGACAGTTGTCAGTTACAATAGAAATGAAAGATAATTCATTGCGAGTGAGTGACGATAAGAATTCAGTGAAGGCACGTCACATGTCAGAGGAAATTACGCCGTAAAAAATTTTTTCAAAGTCAAAATGCAAAGAAAATTAAAAAAATAAAAACTCTTTTTTTTTCCAAAAGTTGATAGACATAGTAAGCCTTCAGCAAATGTATACTAAATTCAGTGAAAGAAATAGAATACAACATTCGTTAGAATGCCATTGACGGTCGAAAAATTTAGTACACACATGGACAGACCATACATGCCAATTTAATGTTTAATATGATACTGAAAAAATTAGACGCTTTGTCAAAGGAGACTTTGATTTATTTTTAAATTTTGAGCATAATTAGAAGCAGAGCAATATTGTGTCTCTCGACGAGTGAAGGAGCAACAGAAGTAAGTGAAGGCAAATCGTCAAAAGAAAAAATGGCAGTCAGAACTGAGCAACCGACAGAGTAAGTCGAGAAGAAAACAAATCCAGAAACGAAGCTAATTTGGAAATTCAAAAGACTGCCAACAACAATATGTATGAAAGCACAATCACCATATTAACACGTTCGCTTATATTCGCATGCTAAGTAAGGTTGTAAGTAGCTGAGTTTAAAAAAACGACTTTACTGCTCGAAAGAAATTACATCTTTCCTAAGAAGTGTGGAAGTGTAATAGCTTGATATTTTATCTCGTATGCTTAAATCTCTCCTAAAAACGACGTTGAAATAGTTGAAATGCTGTTCATTTACACCGATACGTAAATGAGCAATTTACCTAGTGGTAAATCAGTATTGAACGTGCTAATTACTTCGCATACGGCGTTAAAGAAGCGTCCACAAAGGAACAGGCAAGTAGATACTAGACACTTCGACCCATGAAGTGGAGCAATATCGCAGCAGCAACACAGAAAATTAGACCAATTAAATGAACCATAAAAGAGACACAACGCGTCAACACTGGGACACTCGGCAGCATATTTTTCAGTTCATTCAAGCATAAATAAAATCCGACCTGCCGTTCGAAGCAAAGAGAAGTCAAGAATGGTGTTGAATTAAATCAGTTGACTGAACGAGAAAGAAGGAAATCAGAAACACAAAATTGGAATGAAATAATGAATGAACAATCAGAGAGCGAGCACACAAAACTTGAACATACAGTAAGGAATAAAAGAAAATAAATATAAAGTTTTATAATGAGTAAAATACGAAAGGTTATATCAGTACAGAAGAAACTGAGCAATGTGAAGGAGAACGCGAGTAAGAGTAACAGAAGTAAAATTATGTAAGTCCTAAGGAAATTGGGTATGAGTGAATTTCTTGCACTGTTAATTACGAGCAGCTAACGTGTTCACACGGGATGTCGATGCTCTACACAAGCACAGGACGAGTGTGCGGTATTTGAAACAAAACAAACCAATAGCCGAGGGAGTAATGGCTGTGCACGACACACACATTCACGAAGAACAAGTAAATGTTCCGACACTTGACATGGACATCCTTTGCTAGCATAAAATCGTAGCCCTGAAACAAAGAGCTACCAAACAAATGGAATCGATGTAAAACTGCGATGTTCAGCTGAAGCAATGTTTAACGAATCACCCATAATTGAAACATGTAAACAATACACACTGGTCAAATTTGAGGTTAGCTTCTTTGTAGACAGTGAATTCCAAATTTCGAGCAGAGAAATCCTAAATCAGTTTACACTCAACACATCGCCATCTACTAAATGGTTAAAAAAACTTGTCGATATCCAGCAAGCTATGTTATTTGTAGATTATCATGTAATCTTTGTACCAAATGCACCTGAGAGACTACTTCGTTGCCCTAAGATCATTTGGAAACCAAAATTCAGTCAGTTGTGCAACTCGCTACTTATGGAAACAAGAAATGGAGTATCCTGAATACCAAAAGTATAAGAACAAGACTACAGCCCTCCTGATATTGTATGTAAAGGTTGCTGGGGCACCAGACTACACTGCCTGCAAGCGGTGAGCAGAGTTCTGTAAGACTAAACTCAACAGCGCGAGAGATAAAAAAAAATGAGAAAGCCGTAATATTCTTCCTATAGTACACAACAACGTCACAGATGCTTCCACTAGGAAGACCTAAACTTGTCAGCTAATACCATTTTTGTAAGCGAGAAGCAGTTCACGGCGAGTGAGCGCTACGGACGGACTCACTTCATTCTCATCATGGGGATGTTGACGCAGTTGGCAGCCGCCACGGCAGTGAAGGGCACCAGCCGGCCCACGAGCGGCGGCATCGACTGTGCCAAAAAAATTAGTTTACAACCCTATATCACTGTAGAGGAAACAAGGTAAGGTCATTTCCATGAAGAAAATACACCTCTTCTTGTTCGGCTAACCAATAGAACGGCGTTTTTCAAACCAACTTTATGACGTCACCATTGCGACATGTCGTTAGGCCAATAGTGGTGCCAGATTTGGGGCTAGCAGTGTTGCCAGATGCAATCTAAGCGCTGCTATTGGTTCGTTGCCATGACGTCAGCATTGCCACACGGTCGATGAAAAAAGACTGGTTTGACCCTACCTTGTTTCTTCTATCGTGCCCTATATCGACCACCGTCCTTTCTGAAGGACATTAGAAAATTACTCAATCATTCTTATTTTCTGAATGCTTCGATGGAAAGTTCACAGTTGCGGGGGGTTTCATTGTGATAATTTAAGAGAAATTACAGTAATATTTCGTTCAGCAAAATTAGTTGTTATAAGGTTAATGTAAACTGCTGACAGTGAACCGCGCTATGACGCAGCAGGGGAAAGCTATCAGAGGAGATGAGGTTTGAAGCTAAAGGCTAGCAGGATATTTGAGTTGAGAAGAATGAAAGTCGACTGTAAGAACTTTAATGATTGCAGTAATGCTCATTCTCACTGTTGACCGCTTCTCCACAGAGAAATGCATTGTTTGTCAAAAATGAAGGTAAGAATTTATAATGCACAAACTTCCCCTCGGGAAGGATTTTAGAAATGTTTTTCATTAAACAAAAAGGCAAGGAGTTCATGTTTAGACCAAAAATTATCTTTTCTGCCTGGAAAGGGAAGAGAGATGAAATAAATGAGTCAACCACACGGGGAAGGGAAAGATGTTAAGTGCAAACTATGGCCTGACCATAGAAATAGAAAATTATTGCATGCAGTAAAACAGAATGAACAGTGGCGATCTGAAGATACCTACGAGCAGAAGCTGGCTGCAATCACGGAAGTGTAATTCTTAGTTATTTAATAAAACCACCAGCCCTACACCCCGCCCCACCTTCACTAGGCAGCTGAGCATCAACAACCACCAGCCCTACACCCCGCCCCACCTTAACTAGGCAGCTGAGCATCAANCAACAACCACCAGCCCTACACCACGCCCCTGACCAGCGCCCCACCTTCACTAGGCAGCTGAGCATCAACAACCACCAGCCCGACACCACGCCCCTGACCAGAGCCCCACCTTCACTAGGGAGTTAAGCCCAAGGGCTGTGATGAGAGCACCTCCGGTAGCCAGCACGTACGACGAGCCAAGCTGTCTGCAAGTGCAAGATTACAATCTGAATATTTCACACAAATTATTGAAAAGCCTGTCTCAAGCATGTAAAAGCTCAATCCAAATGAGGTCAACTTTGGTCAAATTTTGACTCAAATGAACAGGTCCAAAAAAACATCTTTGAAAAATAAGAAATAATTTTGCATAAATGAACTGTCATAAATAATCAGGATATCTCAGTCAGCGCCTTGTAACACATCGCTCTGCCAACATCACGCTTTTAAATCCAATCTTCCACATGGTCAGAATTATACAGACCGTGAAACTATGTCGACAGCCGCAAGTCAGTAGCAAAGCAAAGACTGCGTTGCAATAAATTAAAGGCCTGTGAGTACGACCGACGTTTCCGATATAAATTTAAAAACAAAATAATCCGGCAAGTGACTCAAGTGAATAACAAATAAAGCACACAAAAACATCAGAATATATTATGACTAGGCAGCATGATCATCTACAGGGTGTCACATAAATTGAGGTCACTCGCTGTTTGCCCATTCCTCACATCCACAAATAGTAGGCAATGCATTGGGTAAAGGTAAAGAACAACTAAAGAAGCTAGCCAAGCAAGTAATTCTAGAATTACAGTATGGGCTGCATGAAATTCCACTCACTGAACAGTAATGGGAGAATCTCCAGATCTGTTTGTGTAATTGACGACAGCATTGAACGATTGATTGATCCACTGCCAGAACACCACCGCAGGAGTAGTTCTGAAAAAGTTCAAAATAAAGTACACTAAATTCACTTAATAGCTATAATTTACACTTTTATGAGCAACGTGACCCCCCGATGGTCACTGTGGGGATTTTCATAATGCTACTGACTGCCCAGCAACCACTATCTCAATTTCAAAAATGCTTAATGAAAATTAAATGAAGGTGCTATCTATTGAATGTTTGTTATTTTCTAAATTGATCTCTATAATTAACTCAAATTTTTGTTAAATATTGAACTTCAGTTTAACCCACACCTTTCATTAAATGAATAGAGAGAAGTGCTTCTTCTGTCCTTGTTAGCGCATACAACAGTTCAAATGAATATCAGTGCAGATTTGGCACAAATGCGTAACAATAAACATTTTCCCCAAACCATAACGAAACTGTAAAAAATGAACTTATTATAACAACCCTGACTAGAATAATTAACTGGACTGACAGGTCCCATCCCCAAAATGATACCAATGTAACATAACACTTGATAATTTTTGCATGCTGAAATTCTGTGCCACTTGTGAGTCTAATATGGTGATTCCAATTGAAATGTTGAATAACCACGCTCAACTTTTAGTGCAGATGAGAAAAACATAGTACATCTGAAAAAATGGGCTTCCTATGCCAAAGCTTTTAGAAGGGAATAGTGCACTGTGCATGACACTGAGAAGGCAGCAAGGGTTGACATATGTTAAAACTTGTAACCTCTACAACAATATTAGCCAAACGTCAGTGTCAAAATATGCTGAAACTTGTAGATATGAGTGTTCTATTAAAGGCAATGCTGAGTCAGTTGCATCATAAGGCATCAAGTATTACTAAGAGATAGTTATAATATGGCTCAAACGATTTCTTGTTACTAGATAATGTAAAATTACTGTTCAGAGACAAAGAAGAGGATCAATAATGTAGAGGATGAGAATTATATTTTACTCAATGATGATGGTTAAGCTGATGAAATCAAATTAAATAAGTAATATTCTAATTTTGTTAGACTGGAAAAAGAAATAAAAAATTCGGTATTTGTGAAGGAGAGGACAATAATCGATTTTCCAATTTTTGCCGCCTTAACATAGTTAATTAGATCTAAATAAACGACTTTTTTTCTAGCACTTTCAGGGGCAAATGAGTATTTAACGAGTTATAACGGTGTGTTAATTTTTGTCTTTGATGACGAATGCGCTCGAATAAACAGCTACTAGTCGATTTTCGAATTTTTGTTGCTTGAATTACGGTAATAACATCGAAATAACTTTTCTTCTATACACTTTTTTTGGCAAATGAGTATTTTACGAGTTAGAGCGGTAGGTTTAGTTGTTGCGCGATTGAGCTGTTAAGAGTACGTTTGGGTACTTCGTAATCTATTATTTGCCGACCCCGCGGAGCTTGAGGAGCCTGAACCCACTTCTAGGATCTTTTAGTTTATAACACAATAGAAAAAATCACCCGAAAATAACGGATTATAGCGGTATGTTAACTTTCATCTTAGATGGCGGATATGTGCTCTATCATTCGAGCGCGTCGGAAGGGAGAGTCCGTTGGAGTCCGCAAAGAAAGGAAGGAATTTTCACTACTCCCTTTACCACTTTTACTGGATTGGTGGATCCTGAGTAGTTTAGTGGACAAGTCTGGTACGCAGGTGCTGAACTCTTTTTTGTGTGTGTGAGTAGTGAGGAGGGAATTGCAGGCCGTTACAAAGGCCCCGACACTGTCGGCCCTCAATTTCAAGTTCAAGTTCAGTGTTGCCATCCGACGCGCTCGATGAATTACTTCCCGCTTAAAACACTAGAGTTGCGGTAACTAATTTACCGCTATAACTCGTTAAATACTCATTTGCCCCCGAAAGTACATAGAAGAAAAATGGTTTATTTTGATCTAATTAACTATGATTATGCAGCAAAAAGTGGAAAATCGATTATTGTCCTCTCTTTCACATTTATCAAAAATTCCTGTAATGATTGAAATATTTTTGAGATTTCAAATTAAGAAACCATTGAAAAATTTAAACATATTAAATGAAACATCGGTCAATATTGAATTTAGGCCTTTCACGGAAATTAAAAATTCCGTTCCAAAGAGTCACTAAAGGAACACATTTAAAAACGTTTTACATGAATGACATTCTGCTCGCTGATGCGTTATTTTCGAGTTATTCAACTTTGAAGTTATAAGAACGTCGTATATAAAAGTGACGGAACGAACACGCAAATACGCTGTAATACGGTATTAACGTAACAATGGGTAAGGTTCGGGTAGGTTATGGTAGGTTAGTTAAATAAACTAACTTAAAATAACATAACTCAACCTAAAATAGCTTACCTTAACTCACCCAAACCGAGCCATGTTAATTTCCCGCCAAGAAGTGGGCGTGTCCCGCCAGAAAAGTGGGCGTGACCCAACAATGCTGCGACTAAGCAACCGACTATTTAATGTTATTCCTATCTGAACGTAATTATTGTTTTATCTCAAAAATAACGCATCAGCGAGCAGAATGTCATTCATGTAAAACGTTTTTAAATGTGTTCTTTTAGTGATTCTTTGGAACGGAATTATTAATATCTGTGAAAGGCCTAAAATCAATATTGACCGAAACATCACATGGATGCAAGAACACAGTATAATATCAGAAAAAAAGTAATCTTATCCTCTATTCAACACTAAACATAGGTAAATTAAATCTGACAAGTTAGTTTGTACTTCCCTAACTCCAACAAAGGAGTTGCAAAGAAAGGAAGGCGGGAAAAACCATTTAGTACAGAGTTAAGGAAACAGGGTAACTAAGCAAAAGTGTTTCCACACAAGATCTCCTGCACATAGAAACAGTTGATGCAGATAATCAGAAGCAGTGAAAAGGAAAAAAAACAGCAGTAATATTATTCTAAATGTAACATTAGCTTGACACCAAACCAATATAAAGTCCCTTGCACAAACTCAATAGATGTTTGATGTAATCAGGGAAAAATATAAGGCAGCTTTGCAAGGCTTGGATAAAACAATAATTCTAAAGTACATGTATCAGTTTTATCTGCTGAACTGCATTCTACTCATAATACTAGTTCCATGACAGGTAGTCAAACTTGTTGGACCATTTCAGAAATTTTAGTTTACCAATCGTGAAATTACACTTTGATGATGTTATTGAAGGAACATAGAGCAAAATAAACAGCAAGTTGAATGGATAGAGAAGTTGACATACTTGTAGAATTGTTGAACTATTTAATAAATTTTGGTATATCAATCTTGGAAATGCACTTTGATGATGCTATTGAAGGAAAATAGAGCAAAATAGAATAAAAGTCACATGGATGGAGAAGTACACATACTTGTAGAAGGAAAGCATGCAGCCAGTGATGGTCATGTTCATGGGCACCTGTGCTGACATCCGCCCAATGAGCATCATCTTCTCCCCAGTGTCAGGGTGGAACGCACTGTCGTATACATGCTTGGCCCGCCACAGTTCATCCTCGGTGAGACCGACTATCTCTCCAGCCCTGAAAATTTCAAACCGTATTCAGGACAAATTTAAATTATTCTACTTATTAAGCGGGGATTTTATGATAGAGAAAGTTTACTTTATAATTAACAATGCTACATTTGGTATCTCAATTGATCAATTTCAGCGTAACTTAGCTTATTAAACAGACACTCGTATCTTTCATAAAAATTTGTTGCTAGACATCTGACCAATTTTTTTGCATATTTTACGTTTTAATGAATTTAATTTTAAAAATTTAGGGAAAATGAATGATGTAATACAAAATTATTAAACCATATTTTGTTTACAGAGAATGTTCAAGTTTCTTAATTGATGACAAAAGTAATTGCTTACCTGTGTTTTATGACAATTTCTTTGGCCCAGTCAAGCTCAGTAGAAGAGCAAAACAGATTTGCTGGATTAGTGGTTGTGAAGAAGTGACGTGCTCTACCAATGTAAGTGCTTTGATCCCAGCGTGGCTCGTCAATGTTGATTTTAGTCATAGCCATGATAGAGCACAAGAAACTGAGAATGAATTCTTATAATTTTTTATATCACAGCAAGATATATTCTAGTTGAGAAAAAAGTAATATATTTAGCAGACAAAAAAAATTTGAAAGTTAAAAATAACTTACAACATAATGAATTATTTAGGTAATGCACTGTTCCAGTTCACACATATTTTCATCTCCAAAATAATTATTTAAAATCATGCGGTAAATAAAGTACCAAAAAACGATTTTTCAAATCCTAATCATGAGCATTTGCTTGGCAACAAAACACAAGCCACATCACAATACACACTCACAGGGAGCAAAAGCAAACATTCAACTTTTCACGTTTATATTTAACAATAGCATTGATAAGAAATTAATGTATACTCTTTGTCGTCCGGCATGGCCTCTACTCGACGCATTCCCGTACTTTCCGAAGGTGTTTGCTGCCTGAACACGGTACACCTGAAACAGCACACACGGCATTCCGTGGCACCGCACGACAATCTGGCACACCGGCACAACGCGTGAAGGTTACGATAATGCGTAGTAAACATGAAAATCAGCTGTTGAGGTTTTCGCCAAAATCCGTTTTTTGTCAAAAATAAAAAATGGAGGTTTATACGAGTAACTATTGATTTTGTATCTTTCGTGACAACTCACGCTCAAATTGAAATTTTGATGTTTTTCATTTAATTACAGAAACAAACTTGAATTAAACAGGTTTAAAAATGAAACTGAATTCGTAATTTTCCGATTCTTTCTTCAGAGCATTTGACGGCATTGAGCATAAACGAATGATGCAGAAAATATCGAACTGAAATAGTTGTTAGAGAACTAACTACTAAACTGTTCTAATACAGCATCCTTAAAGAGAAGAAAAGGTTACCATTCATACAAAACAACTTAGACGTTTCTCAAGGACCAATCCATCTCAAATTCCTATTTTTTTCTCAAATTATGTCTCCTCTAAGCCAACATACACAAAAATGTCAATGAATGCTAATGATATCTGTCATGACAAGTTCAGTAGCTGATTTAAAAGGAATACAAGTCAGAGCTGAAAACCTCATAGACAACCGAAAAATGATGTGACTAAAATGGCCTCGAACTTGATTCAAGGAAAACGCTGTTCTTCATTTTTGAATCAAAGAATGCACTATAAACTGTCTCGCTGCCCGACCGTGCAGCTAAACTTTCCGAATAAACGGACACTAAAGACATAGACTTTCCT
>JACJUY010007642.1:15526-30537 GCA_014220935.1 Platorchestia sp. MABIK
CCATATCGTGGTATTCCATGGCCCCCCATGATTACTCAACAAGGTAGAA
Organism: Platorchestia sp. MABIK; assembly: GCA_014220935.1. Lineage (NCBI taxonomy): Eukaryota > Metazoa > Arthropoda > Malacostraca > Amphipoda > Talitridae > Platorchestia > Platorchestia sp. MABIK. The sequence continues at coordinate 15,576 of JACJUY010007642.1, forward strand.
TAACTGATACGGATTATACGACTAATTTGGCCAATTAGGTTTTTCCTATGTACAATTTTTGTACCCCAATGGTGATTCTGTGTTCCTTGATCGTCACACATTTCGTATAGTCAAATACTGGTTTTGTGAACATGAGAGTGATTTCAGACACTTAACAATGAAGAAAATTCCGAGAAAAATAATCATCTTTACTAAGAAAACGTTTCGGAGTACCGCACCATCATCATTTTAAAAAAAATCATTACATCTGAAATAAAAGATCAAAGTACAATGAATTGTAGGGTATAAAAATACATCATGTGAGTAAAAAATATTCAAAATATCCTACAGAAGAAAAGGCACAAAAAGCACACAAAGTATAGGTTTGAAATGAAATTGGGCTGGTGATGAAGAGTTTTCTACCTATTTACTATTTTGAAAGGGTATGAACAATGTTCAAAGAAGGGTTTCGCTGGAAAATATATGAGGACTCTAAAATCCTGAGGTTTTTAGATTCTCAAGTTTTAAGGACTCTCCTGGTCACCACAGTCGCCAGATCCATTGGTCGCTATTCACTTCAATAGTCGTTCTCTAAACTTGCCTCTATTTTGTACGAAGAAAAGTATAAGATTGCCTTGGGAATGCCACTGAACTTTTTGCTCCATTCCTGCAAGACTAATCTGTTACGGATGCGAAGTTTTCCGACATTGCCGGTATTTTTTAAGTTTTTGCAAATTTTTCTCCGCTCTTGTATGTTGGAAAACACACTTGGCTTTGATCACACTGCATGGAGAGCATAACTGCGTTGTAGATAATAGGCAATGAAAGAAAAAAATTACCATTCATATCCATAAAGAATGTTCAACATCAGGCACGAAAACTAGTACATTCCAAAAGCGTTCACAGGTTCTACCGAGACTCGAACTCGGATTGTTGGATTCAGAGTCCAAAGTGCTAACCATTACACCATAGAACCTCTTTCATTATAGTATATGTCTTCTATAGTGTTTCGATTCATTTCCTGTTCTTAATTCTTTGTCATGTATATTTAATAATGCCTGCCATAATAATTACCTCAATTAACATATATATTCAGTGAAGGGATACAAATATTCGCACATAGGAAAACTTGTTATTTCATAAATCTATGATGAACAAAAACAGCATGTGCCTGATTCTACATCTGCAACAAATAATAGGCAAAAATACCAAAAAATTCCGTCAACTTCTGAAATTATAATCAATCATGAATATTTTGGGTTGACAAAAAAATTCGTGTATACAAAATAGAAGGTATAATTGTGATTTAATACATCGCAGCGTAACCTTTATTCAAAAGTACAGCATTTAGTCGAATTCTGTAGCTTTTAATCAATGATTCACACGCTCCTTCAAGGATTTTGTCACATTCCTCTTCATCAATTTCCTTCAAATCTCCAACGCAAGTTGGAGCTCCTGCATGAATTTCATTCTTCAAATTCCCCTCCAAATTTTCCATGGGGTTAAAGTCTAGTGACCGACTTGGCCATTGAAGTAATATTGTGATTAGCAATGCAGTTTCTTAAGAACCTTTCCCGTGAGCTGAGGATGGTTATCCTGATGTAAACACACTCTTCATGGAAATGATGCTTTACTACGGAGGCCCGCAAATTATCGTTCAAAATCTGCTGATCCATCTCAGCATCATTATTATCACATGTTAATTTCGGGTGCCGTTTGTAGGTCATTGACTTCAATAATTACATTTAGTTTTTTGGAACGATTAGTTGTTGAGCTTGAGGGATATCCTTCGTCATTCTCTTCAGTTAATGGTATGTGTATTATTTGAAGTAAACGTTATCATTTCCTTGATCGACCAGCTCTTTAACATGCACGTGGAAGTGTCCACGGGTGTTAGTGAACTTGACTAACATTTCAAATTTAGAAGAACTATGTATAGCGCATACTTCTTCTACAATGTCTGTCCTCGTGTAAAATTCGACTGGAGCTGCGGGGTATCGATCCCCGTACTTCTCGCATGCTAAGCGAGCGCTCTACCATTTGAGCTACAGCCCCTCTCTTTGGAAGAAGCCTCTCGCCATATTATTTTTATGATATTTGTTAGTTTAGGGCTCCCTAGCCATTTCGAAAGCAATCTCAAGAGAGCAAAAACATAGGACCCTTTAGTATGGACTAAATAAATCCGGGAATCTGTGCACAAAGTGTGTTCCCGCATGATACCTGGTGCATAAAAACTACAAGTTAGAAAAGAAGAGGGGAAACAAATGACAAAGATGTGATGGCCAAGAAGACATGAAAATTTAAAAAAAGTGGGCACGAAAGACAAGTCCCGACAGCCTATCTGTAGGTGAGGGAACCTAACAGTATCACCCTGAGGGCTCCAGCCCCCACTGCATAGGGTAGACAAACCTAACTAATATGAGCTTCTTGCCTGCACCTCGGAACACAGAAAATTTGATAAAACATGATTTATCCGCCTCGCGTTGCGTGGAAAAATTTTCGCGGTTCCCGGATGAAGTAAACAAACAAGCGAGGAAACGGCGCGATGATTTGCGTGTAAAAACCACTTTCTTTTAGAAATCAGCTCATTTTAATATTGCTTTGGTTGTGTAGGACAACTTTTTGTGATTTTGTACTTATACTTACGATATATATATATTAAATTTGAAAATGTATTCATCGTAAATTTGTAAATATATTGTACATGTATTGAATAAAAACATTTCAAAATATACTCCGTTCATTTCTACTAGGTACTACACAATGGACGGTTAGCACACACTGTAAATATACTGTATATTCATACATCATGCACAGCACAAACAAGTATATTAAACACAATGCAGTAGCACAATGAAAATATTTTCTATTACAATAATATGGCTAACTTCTAATTAATGCCTCCGTCTTCAAATCCGAGACTAATTTAGTAAATCTCATAAATATTCTGGCCGCGAATGTTGCGGTCAGCGAATGTTGCGTGTGGAATGTTTGCGCGTAGAATGAAGTTAAAGCAGCAACACTGACTGTAAAAATGTTACATGCTTGTAGCAAGTAACTACCCTGTTTGAACATCGCAAGGATTTTCTCTTTGTTTTTTCATTTATTCCAGGGTACAAATTAGAAGGAAATGCTGTTAGTGTTCCGATTATCTAGATTGAAAGATTCTCGAGAAATTCACGAGTTTTGAGTCAAGTGGCGCGGCCCTGTTTACTTTCACGTCGGGTCGGACGAGTTTGTCGCTTTCGCAACCAAACTTGTTGCCTGACTTGCCTCCCTCCAGTCCACCTGCGTTCACTCAACAAAAACATCGAGAGCTGTAGCCTCATCTCTTAACAGCAATATTCATGATCACCACATAATTCCAACTGTGTCTAATAGGCGAAAAATGAGTGCAATGGTACCGTGAATTATCGTAGACGTTCGTCATTAAATTGTACCGTTTATAAATTAAACATTTTGTTGTTTATTTCATGTGTTCGTCGCTACTGCCCGGCCTGTAGCCTGGATACGTGAACACTATGTAGCGACTAAAAATTCTGGTTAAAATTCTTTTAAAAATTATTCTAGAGCATCAATGGAAGAATCGAGAAAAGAGATATAGACAAAGAACAAGTTTAAGGCTCCCTGACAACAGCTAAGGAGATTCCAAGAGAGGAAGCAGAAAGGCCACGTGTATTACGGTATTAGGAAAACGAGGAATCCACGCACAAGGGGTGTTCCTACACCTCACGCAGAGAAACAACATTGAAAGTCTATCGAGTAATATTGAAGAAGAAAGTATTAAGGGCTAAAAAATGACAGCTGTGAACCGAACAAAAATTTTCAGTGAAAAAATCTATTCCACTTCGTGTAAAAAAAACTGTTTAACCTTCGGCTCGGGACCTCGCATCTTCCCTTTGGAATCCCTGATTCCGAGAGAAACTAGAATAGTGTTCCCTCGAGGAATGAAAGGAGAAGGTAATTTTTCATTTAAATCAATTTCAGGATTTAATTATGGTCGTAATTTCAAAGTAACGTCACTTTTGAAGAGAAGAGAACAGCGAAAAATGCTGGGAGTCGTCGAAATACGGAGATATTGAATAAACATAGGCATCTCAATCCCGTGGACTAGTGGCCAGATTGGGTCAGGTTTTTTTAATTTCTTATAAAGACATGCTTGATTGTAGGTAACGCTTCTACTTTATTTATCATACACGCGAGGCTTGGCACTACTAATACATGTAAGTACTCACTGAAGGTTTCTTCAGCAACTGTACTGGTTCTAATAGGCCACCGTTTTCGTGTAAAACAGCTTTGGCAGCGGTGGGATTCGAACCCACGCCTCCGAAGAGACTGGTGCCTTAAACCAGCGCCTTAGACCGCTCGGCCACGCTACCGTTATGTGGAATGACAAAATGTTAGTTGGTATTTAGTGTAAAAATAGGTTGTATGTCATAAGACAAGGTTTTAAACCTTTCCACAAAAATATTAACTCACTTAAACGTTGACTTAGTGCTCAAAACGTTGATCTTTGGCACATTACACTGCATTAGATTGCTTTAATTCACATGTTCTACAATTATTTCATGCACAAAATCTTAGGTTCTACCGAGACTCGAACTCGGATCGTTGGATTCAAAGTCCAAAGTGCTAACCATTACACCATAGAACCGGGCTCGCACAGCCCTGCTGTTCTGTAGAAATTGTGCTAACCTCCTGAAGCACACGTGACTTTTCGATGATTTCTTGAATCTTTTCAACTATAATAAACCTCTTGAGCAAGTAACTCATCTATATTCCTAATTTTAACGATGTTGTCTCCTCTGAACAGTTATTCCGAACACAATTGAACTTGGGTAATTTTAATTCTTTTCTATGGTATTACGAAATGTAGGTGGTAAATTTTGCCGTAATTACTACCAGAATCAAAGCTTAGACAACCGAACAAGCCAACGAGGTAATTGATTTTTTTTTAAAGACATGAAATGCAAGAGAGCATTTCCTGGAAAAAGTGTGAGTTTCAAACTTTTTGACAAAATATTATCGCATTGTTCGTTTTAAAGATAGATAAAATGTAGTACATGCAAACTAAATCAAAGTTTCATGAGTCTTATTTTACTCATGTGAATTTGAACCATTTAACACGGTATCCCCTCACTCATATTGTGAGTCTTTTAAAGTACCTGGAATAAACCAATCTCAAATTTCAACAATCGCGTCAATGAACACAGAAGATGTACATTTTACTAAATATCTACTTTCTAATATCAATATCATTCTCGAGATTTGATTTTCGGTCTACCATTGACATTATTCGAAATAATGAACACGAGCCGTAAACAGTAACCGGGGCTGTAGCTCAAATGGTAGAGCGCTCGCTTAGCATGCGAGAAGTACGGGGATCGATACCCCGCAGCTCCAGTGCGTTTTTAACATCACCTGACCAGCTCTAGCGTTGGGATCGCCTGCGAGGAATCCATATCCATAATGAATGTAATATAAAACTCGTCAACAACATGCATCTTAATTATTATAAATACTTTTTTACCAGAAAAATTGCGATAATGTGTTCATGATATTCCCTTTAGAGGATGCCTCGTTATCTAATTTCAAATACTTTGATTAACGACGTTACCTTAGGACTGGAAACAATTCCCAGTTCTCTCGGCCGCCTCAAGGCAGTAAATGAGTGCTTCAAAAATGACATACGAAACATAGTATAAATAATCACAAACAGTAAACAAGTTCCGTAAAATCGTACCAAGACATTCCATGGAACATGTGAAAATATAACGCTCTGAGTTAGCGAAATTATTGATCGTTTAACTTCTTTATAAATTTTATCGTAAAGAAACGCAACTCGAAAAAAGGAATTGTAACGAGCCTTTTTTGTATGTGAACTACAAACCAACTATGTAGATCACCACGACGCCAACTCAAGAAACTTGGAAAGGAAATTTTAGTACAAGCGATCATGCACACAACACAGTACCTCGATATGGCCACACACAACACACAATACCTCGAGATGGTCACCAGGGTAGCCGACGGTCAGGGAGCGCGTGTGGGGCGGGTCATGCGGGCTGCACTGGAGGCACACGGGGCTGGTCTCCGTCAGTCCGTACATCACCTGCAGCCGCCAAATTTATTCTTTTATTTATCATAAGTTAGTTTTAGCCTCCCTTACCCCAACAAAGATGTGGAAAGATTGGAAGGATGATGGCACCATATGCTATGGAGTTAAGGGAACGCGGAATGGATGCACAAGGTGTGTTCCAGCACGGCAACCGCAAAAAGATTTCTGAACATAAAGATACATTAGTTGTGCAAGTTACATTTTCAGTGAAGATGTGTATTTTAAATAATCTACCTTTGAAATGATGGTTACCTCCCATGAATACATACTCTTTATATATCTATCGTTCACTTTAATATGTCAAAACGTTTACCACCTTGGATGAATACTTAAATTGTCTCATAAACTTTTTTTTAAGCATGTTGATTTTGGAATGATTTATAATACAGCAGTAATATAATCTTAGGTATGTTTATCCTACCAATACATTTACCATAGAAAAATTAATTGTGTGTTGTAAGGGCATTTTAATTTAGGGAGCATTTCCGTAGCGGGAACATGCATATTCTAAAAACCAATTTGTACCGTAAACGTGTACGTTATGGACGCATGTTTGTGCAACGGGAACGTTTGCTTTGGAAATCATCAAATCACAAAAACTACGCTGACATTTTATCGCTGCATCACGTGCCGCACGTCCCACAAAAAAAGGATTATGTTATTATTGAAACGAACAAAATACGATTGCATGACGCCATTTGCTAGATTCTAGTCATACATTTAAAAATTTGCATGTTGGCTTCGAAAATCGAACGCAAATTTATGATTAGATTAGATGTTAGTTTAAGCCTCCCTGACCGCAACAAATGCGTTCCAAAGAGGAAGGAAGAAAGCACCATTTGGAATACAGTTGAGTAAATACAGTATCTGTGCACAAGGTGCAAAGAAACAGTAAGTTGAGAAAGAAGTTTAGGAAACAAGATAAAAGTTGAAGAAAGAAAGTAGCAGGTGCAAAAGACAGGACGGCAGTGAACTGGAAAATGATGGTTCGAAACATCACTAAAAACTATTCTATTTCACCCAAAGGAAGGTCTTTTTAACTTTTTGCTCAGGACCTCACATCTTCCCTCTAAGAGCGCTAATTCCCATAGATACAATAGTTTTATCCCCTGAGGGAACGTAATTCTATCAACTGCCAGCAGAATCTGATGGTTGAAATTTTTTTTTTTCACCATTTCAGGGAAGCTGGTAGCCATTCGATTTTTCTTCATTTCATTTCCTTATTTGTTTCCTACCTGAAAAATAGCTGTCTTTCTCATACACAGAGAAGAGTCAATCTTCGAGTTATTGCATCAAAACTTCATTAGCTAAGAACAGCTTTTCGACGATTCTTTATTCCACCAAAACAATCCTAAAGCAAAAACAAAACCTGACACCAATGGGTATCATAATTTGAACTGAAGTTCAATGTTCAACTCAAATTTAAAAAGTCAATTGCTGTGAGCTACTTTGAAAGTAGCAAACATCAATTGGATCCTAAGAAAATTTTTAGCTTTGATAACACACTTATGAAAACAACGTTTGTGACTCCTGGTCGGTCATCAGCATAATGAAAATTGTTTCCATGCACACCGGCGGCTCGTCACGACTGTTTCAATGCAGCGCTTCTTACGAGGTAGTGCACTTTGTGGCGGTCTAACTGAGCTGTAAGTCTCGTAGTGTCTTGAAACGAAGGGAATTATGTACTTATATACCATATAACGGACATGGTGGACTCGCTCAATCGAGAAAAATGCGTTACACGCTCTTGTTAACTTTCCAAAGATATTACATAGTTAACACGTTGGTCGCGACGTGAGCCGCCTGTGTACACGGAAGCAATTTTTATTATGCTGCTGACCGACCAGTAGTCACAAACTAAATTTTCACAAATACTTATTCAAAGCTAAATGAAGGCACAATGAAGTTAATGTTTGTTTTATTTTTCATTCTTTCCAACAAATAACTTTAAGTTTGAGTTGAATGTTGAACTTCACTTCAACACATTGCAAGTAACGTGTTAATGCTGAAAAAGCTGAACGTTTGTAGGTAGTATCAACTGAAGAAGCGCTCAATATTTTTAGAAACATTTACTGCTACGTTAAACGAAACATCTAAAATAGTCTTTGTTCAACACAATTGAAGATTAACGAAACATCTAAAACAGTTCTTCTTCAACACAATTGAAGTATGCGATGTCTACACAACTGACCACGAAGTCCTTCATGCCCAGATCGCTGATGAGGGCCTGCACCAGCTCAGGGGGGCACGGCGCTCCCGCCATGATCCCGGTCTCCAGACTGGGGGGCACTGCGCCACCACGTTTAGCTTCACCGACTTTTTCACTTTCTGGTGCAACTTGTGAGTTTCGAGCTGCTGCGAGGATGTCGACGAACATCGTAGGGGTGCCGTAACATGACGTCACACTGCCCGCCACAAAACGGTACATAGGAGTGTGTATGAAACGTTGCCAAAAGAAGTGCTACACGGGGTCATGCATGAAGCAAACTCCTCTGTTAGTCCCCGTGAAAGTTGGGACTACATTCTTCGGAGGATCTCATTGTCTCCAGTCGATGCCTTACAAAATCTAAATAGGTACACAGAACTAAATTATTAGTGATGATCTCTTCGAACGAGAGAATAGAGTTGATTGTTTTCGAGTTATTTGTAGCTGAAAAGGCGAATAGTTTCCTGCAAAATGTGAAAACTTTTTCAAACGTCACGAATACATAATACAGGCAACTCTCGATTTGTCTCCTGGGAAGGGACTGAATAAATAGAGACGGTGGATAAATCGAGGTACCAAAATTGGTTTAAGAGAAAAAGTGAACCTGTTCTTTTACGGGAAACTTTATTCTGCATACGAATAATTATCCCAGCATCGTACAGTAAAGGAGTAGATAAAAGAAAAATATTCTAATGAATAAACTGTTTAATGCTCTTGTTTCCGGTTTTTGTTTTCTTGTTATTCCGTTTTTTCTGATTTTTACTTTCACGTGTACATAAACTTTTTTACTTGAACTCATAGAGGTTGTCATATTGGCCCATACTGTAAATCGAACAGACACATATTGAACAGAGTAACCTATGAAAGAACAGCCTTCGTTTACAAAATGTCTTTTTGATTTTTTTCTTTCCAGGAATATAGCAGAATGCACGACGAACGGGAAGGGTGGATAAATCGAGATGCCGCGGACTAACGGAGGCAAACAAAACTATATAAATCTAGAAAGGGACTAATCGAGATGTGGATAAATCGAGAGTTACCTGTATATCTGCCCTTTGGACGATCATATTCCTATCAGGTAAATTAGTTTAACCCTCCAGAACCACAAGAAAGGGGTTCCAAAAGGCGGAACTGGGAAAACATAATTTAGTAAGAAGTTAACGGAACGTGGGAATCTACGCACTAGGTGTGTTCCCACAAAAGATCACTTGCGCATAGAAACAGTGAGTTAAGTAGGAAGGCTACGAAACAAGAATTTATAATAAATTAGTTTTAGCCTCCCATTACCACAACAAAGATGTTCAAAGAGATGAAGGATGAAAGCACCATTTAGTATAGAGTTAAAGGAATTGTAGAATCTATGCACAAAGGGTGTACTCGCAAGAGATTCCATGCGCATAGAAACAGTAAGATAAGAAGGAAGGTTATGAAATAAGATAAAAGTTGAAGAAGAAAGTAAAAAGTGCTGAAAAACAGGCCAGCAGTAAACCGAGAAAAGACGGTCGTTAACAAAACGAAGAACATTTTATTGCAACAAAAAGAAGGCCTAACCTAATTGTCAGCTCAGGACCTCACATTTTACCCCTAGGAGCGCTAATTCCCGTAGATACAATATTTGTATCCCCCTGAGGGGTACGAAACTAGGCAAAAAGAAGAAAGATGTGCTGAAAGACAGCAGAGATCGGAAGAAAGATGATTCTTGACAAAAATTATTTATATTTTATTTCAACAAAAAGAAAGCCTTAGCTCGTTACCTCACATTTTTACCCATGGGAGAGCTAATCCCCATAAAGAAAGAAAGAAAGAAAAAAGAAAAATAAAAACAGTTTATTTTTTAAAAAATGTTGACACATGAAATTCATGACGACACATTGGCTTTTAAAAATTTCCATATATAAGACGTCCTTAGACAAACGTACCATACGAGAAGTACTAATAGACAAACGTACCACACGAGGAGTACTAATAGTCAAACTATACGTGGTCTACTGACAGACAAACTATCCGAAGCGTACAAATAGACAAACCATACGAGGCGTACTTATAGACAAACCATACCTGGCGTGCAAATAGATTAACCCTGTCAATAGTTAGTTAAATCAAAAATATCATTTCTTGGATATTTTATGTCCCAAGAGATGACTGGCAACTTATAGCTAAATTAAATACTACTAGAGAATTTTTCTGAATTCCTAAATTTTTAGTTGAATCTAAGAAAGAAAAAACGCTACACCGAAGCAGATTGAAACACCGTCGTAAATGACTATCAAGTATTGAGAAAAGGTTAGTCACAAATTAAATTATAAAGAACATCACGTAGCACAAAACGCAAATCTAGAAACGCGTAAACAAACTTACGCGCAAAAGAAATTTACGGCTTGTTCAGAAAACGGACAGAGAGATAATTTTTATCACGAGCGCTTTTTTTCAATTGTCTGTTAATATTTTTAATTTTTTTTAATTCACATATGCGCTCTCTGGAGTAGTGATAGATCCAATTATTAATAAAAGAGCAAAGAAAATCGCTTATAATTTTAACATTCTTATTAAGGCAGTCTTATACTAAAAGGAGAACGTTTCGACCAGTAAGGTCGTTTTCAACTTCCGTCGGTAGAAAATCACAAAATCCAGTACAAATTTCTAGTAAAATGTTAGACGAGGAGAAAAATAATTTCATCAAACTAAAACCCTACAAATACAAGCTAAACTAGCTGAAGAGGGAAAGCGGACTGACTCTCATTCAAAACTGATTTTGTCGTTAAAATATACAGGGATTCTAAAATACAAAGATTTAAAGATGTAGATGCAATCCCAGATGTAGATGTATAATACCAGATGTATATGCAATTACTTTGAAATCGTTTAAGCGCACTGGAAGATCGCATTTCTCTGTATGATAACGGATGTCAGAATGGGATGGCGTAGAGAGAAGGAGGCCTGTTCTAAAACTCCTACCAGCATGCTCCGCAACGCGAATACTGAGGGCCCGTTTAGTTGAGCCCACGTACTCAGATGCACAATGAGCGCAACGATATTTGTGAACAACAGCCGAGAGCTTGCCTTTGGGAGTTTCATCTTTGTAATTGAAATATGACCCTATTTTAGACGTATTGACCAATATAATTTTGACATCTACATGCATGAAATGTTTAGATAAAAGCAAATTAGAAATGGCGCACCAATATTAAATTAGCGCACCAATAAATACATATTCAAAAGCAAAGCAAATGCAGTTCTTTGTTCATTTATTTATAATTAAGATTTGCAAGAAGCAAACCATTAATATTTAGTGATAGATTTATTTAAGAATCATTAAGCAAGTGCAATAATTATTTTTATTAATGAAATATGGTTCAGTGTTAACTGGTCGCAGAGGTTTAAGTAAATTGTAATGTGTCTTGAGGTTTTGTTTTTACTTAAAGAATAGAAATAGAAACATATATATGCATATGTGTGTATATATTTATATATGAAACGTGTATATGTGCACACACACACACACACACACACACATGGACATACATGTATGCGTGAGCACACACATACACTCACCCACTTACTCACACATTCATATATACTCGTATACGTATTGAAAATGAACGTAATAAAAATAATAGAAACAAATGACAGTCAAGCTCAGTGTAATCGTCAGAGATAACCTGAAGAAAAAAGTAAAAGGAAAAAGACTTCGAAAAACATAAAAATGAAATGGTTTTTAATTTCCTAACAGAAATTTTAAGAAAACTCAAGTTAAAGTCGAGGAGCAACAACAACAACAAATCTCGCGTTTCATATCCTCTCGGTATTCTCTGCAACATAATGCGGACATGGGTACATTAGATAAAATGTAAATACAGTGTAAGCCACATATCACTTATGAGTAGCAAATATCTACAAAATTTTGGAAAAAACGCGTAAACAAACATATACCCAAAAATTGAAATTCAAACAAACATACGGACAAAAAGATAATTTTTCCACGATTCATTTGCTTAAAATTGCGCTTTTTTTATTTGTCTAATTGTATTTTTCATTTTTCCTACTCACAGAAACGCTCTCTGGGGTAGTGATAGATCTATTTTTTAATCATTTCGCATGAGCAATGAAATTAATTAACCAGATTGTTTTCAAATAAAAAAATAGAGATAGAAACACGTTTAGATATTCATGTAGATATCCCTACATACACGCAATAATTGTGATGGTGCACTTTGTGTGATTGCAATGGAGATGTAACAAATTACGCAACAAAGTGAACACATTTTCCCCTGCTTTTCTCTCAATCATTTGATTCGGCCATTAACAAGAGTATTACGACACCCATGTGTTTATATCATATACTGGGATTGACGCACTTTTGCACGAACTTTTCCCTATCATGCAGATTAATCTGAAAATTGCACCACATATGTAAATTAGGATTTTGAAACGGTTTTGCTCGAAGACATTTTTCGAATTTTTGCGTAGAAAACGATTTATTTTGAAAAGAAAGCTTTTAGAAGGCACTTTTCAAAGTAGCCTAGAAGACAAACAAATTGATTTTAAAAGACTTTTAGTGTCATCGCACTCAGAAATCAATATTTTACAATCTCTATTAAATCAAAATTCAAATTTGTCTTTAATGACATTATAGCAATTTAAAAAAATCTATTTTTTTAGGGTATAACAATTTATATCAAAAAATAAAAATCTAAATTCAGAATATAATTAAAAGAGATTATAGTTCATCTAATTACAAATAAAATGAGTCTTAAACCAAGTCGCTACGTCAATAAACATCAGCAAGACATTTTCTAGAAATACGAAAACTTGCAATTTGCAGGGAGGCAAATTGAATGAAAATATCGACCTATAGCATGTACTTTCTTTTCTTACAGACATAAGTAGGAAATGTTGATGCAGCACTTGATAGACCAGTTAATCGCCAATAGTGTGCGCTTTAGAGCAACTCGCTGCGTCCATAAACGACGAAGATTTGCTAAATTAAAAGTTACAATTAATTACTTATTGGTACAACTATGAAAGTAAAGTATTGGGGTTGTTTTCCCTATAGGGCAAATGAATATGAAAATTGTACCACATATGCATATTAAGATTTCGAAACGTTTTCGCCTCACAATATTTTTCTCATTTTTGCCCAGAAAACGAGTCATTCTGAAAAGAAAGATTTTAGAGGGTACTTTTCAGGGCGCTATTAAAACCAAACCGATTGATTCTCAAAGTTGTTTTTAGTGTCGTCGCACTCAGAAAGCAATACTCTACGATCTCTATTTTTTAGTTCAAATTTGTTGCTACTGACGTTTCAGCAATTTTTTTTTAGGAAACAAAAAAATACGAAATAAAAATTTAAAAAAATAAAAACCTAAATTGCAAATATAATAGATAGAGATTGTAGTACATCTTATTAAAAATGAAATGAGCCCTAAACCAAGTCGGTAAGCCAATAAACACGAACGGTATCCTACCAACAAAAATGAATAAGATTTCACAAGGAGTGCCACATGACGCCACATCCTCCTCGACATCTAGAGTGTGGCTGAATCTCGAGTGTGACTGAAGTGTCTTCTGGAGTCATGAACTCTGATTGACTAATTGCTAAATAGTTTTGGCCAGTAATAACTCTACTTTCATCAGTGCTTTTCACAGCGAAGAAAGCACTGACATGCTTTCTAGCCAAAAAGGCAGCTCTACAACGCAGCGCGACCAATAACTACGCAACTTCGACGCTCGATATCTCCGGAACCATTTAATCTAGGAGAACGAAATTTAAAATGAAGCTCTGCGAAGCCTTTGCACACGTATTCGAACAATAAAAAGTGAACTTTTCCATAAGAATGTGAGTCATCCCTTTTAAGAGTTTGAGGTTGAGTTTGAGTTTGAGTTGTTAAGGATCTTGATGTTGAGACATTGTAAAACCAATTTTGTTTTTTGGATCATGTTTATTGGAAATAAACTTTCTTTCTTTCTTTCGACGCTTACCGCTCACTCAGAAGGGCCCGATACGCAGCACGAGGGCTGAAGTTAGGGGAAGGCAGGATGCAGGTTGCCCCGTAGAGCGCACCAGCGATCGAACCCGCCACACACCCGAAGCAGTGGTACAGTGGCACCGGCAGGCAAATTCGGAACGGCTGGTAGAAAGTTCGATTTGGGTATTACACGAAGATATGTTATTTGAAGAACGTTAGGTTATTCGAAGTACATTTCATTATTACATTACGTTGTTCGAAGTTATTAAGTGCTATTTGAAGTAAGAAGGTTTTGATTCGGAGTCGAAACTAAAACAGTTTTGAAATTAAAACGTATACTTGGGCTATTAAGAAAGTAAGGAATGTTTTGGAATAAAAAACCTAAGCGCAAGAAACAATAATTACTGTAGACATCTGAAAGAGCGACTGAAATTCTACTTTTCCACATAATCACCAAACAAATTGAGGCACTTATCATAGCGGTGGACAAGCTTTGAAATTCTTCGTCATAGAATTCTGCCGCCTGCGATCTCAGTCACTCAGTGACGCGCACCCGCAGCTCACTTCGTCGTCAAAGCGTTGTGCTGCTAGCCAGTTCTCCATTCATAGAAACTAATGAAAATCACTAGGTACAAGATCGAGACTATAGGGTGGATGAGGGTAAACCTCCTATTTGAATTAATTAAGAAGTTA
>JACJUY010007642.1:30979-42493 GCA_014220935.1 Platorchestia sp. MABIK
GTGCGTGAGCAAATTAAGCAGAACTTCAATCGAAATATGTTTTCAGAAATCGAAGGGATTGTCAGAAGATGATTTACTCCATACTTGAGAACATTTCTTTCATCTCCTCTCTCTGCGAAACTAGATTAAAATTCTCCTCACACAAGTACAATAGATATTACTTCATCTTTGGCGGGGCTTACCACGACACGCATGAAATTCATTGACGACTTCGCAAGCAATTTCTTGTTGTCGTATGAAGAAACGAAGTAGAATGTAGATTCCCAAATCTCTGAACGGTTAAATTGGAGAAAAAAACATGTACGTATCGAGCACCTGTGACTCTTGTTTTTAAACTCTTGTACGCTATTGCAAGCAGCCAAATGATGAATGTTTGCAATAGCGAACCCCTGTTGTACTTACATGATTTATCGCACACACATTCTAACGTTCTATTGTCACTGGTGTAAGCTAAAGTAGCAGGATATCCCATTTAGCAGATGATGAAGCCACAAGTTGGAACGAACTAGACTAAATTAATACTTTGACCGCAACGTGCGCCATCAGTGGCTACGAAGGGGATTTTCATAAAGCTGCTGACCTATCGGTAGTCACAAACTCAATTTTCATAAATACTTAGTTAAAGCTAAATGAAGGCACGATCCAGTTTATGCTTGCTATTTTCAAAGTTGCTTAAAACAATTGACTTTTATTTTGAATTGAATATTGAACTTCAGTTTAACCAACAACGGTCAAAGTGTTATATTACGGAAATTAAATCTATATCTTTCAGGAACGTTCAGACATTCTTTAATGTTCACTGTAGATTTCATCTACAAAGTATTTTCTATTATATTACAGCAAAAAGACCATAAAACTATATTGTTAGAGCACGTAGGCAGTTATGTTCATACAGATAACTCTGAAAGTGTTGCATCTCAATGTGTCGGATTTCTGGCGCGTGACACTTTATGAAGCACAGGGTTACTAAGGTGCTGTATTGACTCCCTGGCATGCAGGTATACGTGAAAACGCAACTTTTTAATAGTTTGAAATTGAATATTCAGAATAGGTGCTAAAAATTAGATCAGATATTAATTTACGCTCTTATTGTTCAAAGACTCAAATTCATCCCACGTATGATATCAACACATTCATGTAGAAGATTTTAATAAAAAAGAATCGTTTACTAGTGAGAGCCAAGCTTCCATTATAGGCGATTGAACAATATGGCCAAGGGGCTGAC
Organism: Platorchestia sp. MABIK; assembly: GCA_014220935.1. Classification (NCBI taxonomy): domain Eukaryota; kingdom Metazoa; phylum Arthropoda; class Malacostraca; order Amphipoda; family Talitridae; genus Platorchestia; species Platorchestia sp. MABIK. The sequence goes on from JACJUY010007642.1 coordinate 32,205, forward strand.
GAATGCTGTATGAACTTTAAAATGTGCAGTACTTATCATTTACAAAATCAATCGAGCGATTCACTCAGTGTATTAGATTTGAGAGGCACAATATGAAACTCGTCGAAATTAATTCCCACGAGAGAGGATTGAATTTTTTTAACCAATAAAAAATTTAACCTTGTTCGTAACCACAGAAGTTGAAACAGTATTTTCAAGATCTAAATAAAGATTGAGATTACAAGTTAGTTTAATCCTCCCTAACCGATACAAAAAAAACGCATCGAAGAGGGGAAGGAGGAAGGCACCATTTAGTGTGAATGATAAGGAATGGGATTCTTTAATCTTGGGGATTCTCTCCGATGGGAAAAGAAAGCCTCAGTCATGATTCTCGACGCTACCCAGGTGTCGGAAATGAGCACCTGCTAGACCGAGGGTAGCCGTCATTGCACCCTGATGTTATTGACAAAACATTTGTAAAACCGATGTACAAGATGTATCAGGTTGAGTGGAATAAATCATTTTTTATCGGTTACTAGTTCGTTTCTAATGCAGAAATAATTAGAAAATGGGGAAACTCGAAACGAAATAGTACGAGAGAAATATGCATTCATGTATTTCGAGGAAAAGTCGAGCCATCTTTGTATTCATTTTAATGGAAAATAAAATCTCGGACCATTTACAATGCCGAAAGCGCCGAATTTTCTCAGCCTTGGAGTGCACTGCAAGTTAGCAACTTTCTAGTAGACACTTCGACAGCGATGTGAGCCGCCGGTGTACACGGAGGCAATTTTCACCATGCTGCTGACCGACCAGCAGTCGTAAACTCAATTTCCATAGATACTCAATTAAAGCTAAATGATGACACGCTCCAGTTCATAGCTGCTTTTTTCAAAATTTCCCTCTACAATTGGCTTTAATTTAAAGTTGAATGTTGAACTTAAGTTTAACACGTTCCGGTCAACGTGTTGAGGAAGGTGCTTTCTCCTAATGGCATCCCCGTCCAAGTCCCCATTTGTATCCTATTGCTCGTACACCTAGTCAACACGCAGGGAAAATGTTCTTGAGAAAAATTTTTCAATGCATTTAGAGGGCATTTTTCTATACTCTAAGACTGCACAGTATATGTGATAAGACATAATGAAAATAACGAGGAAATGCCACCAGTGTTACCCTCTCACTGGGTATTGTACGACGTACGTATAACGGGAAAAAACCGTTGGTCAGCAACTGGATACTGTGCAACGTACAAAGAACCGAAATGCCAAAAACGCTACCCTTGCACTGGGTAATGTACAACGAAATTCAACCGAAATATCGCTCTGAACGAATTTCGCACCTTCAAATGATAACCGTTGCGCAGGCCGATGAAGTACCCGTTGTTGACGAGGTTGTGGTGAGACAGCATGGCTGCCTTCGGATTACCCGTGGTGCCCTAAAGGGATGAAATAAGTCAATTTTATATTAAAACATTCTAGATTGGATAAGTTAGTTCAAGCCTCCGTTACCGTAAAAAAAGACGCTTCAAAGAGAGATACGAATATGGGACTTTTTAGTATGAACTTAATTAAGGGACCGCGACATCTATGCACAAAGTGCGTAGAAACAATAAGTCGAGAAGGGAGTTTATAAGACAAGATAAAAGTTGAAGAAGAAAGTATTAGGTGCTGGAAAACGGAACAGTAGTTAATCGAAAAAAGGTGGTCCGTAACACAACAAAAAACCAACTCTGTCATAACAAATAGAAGCCCTACTTAACCTTCAGCTTGTGATTGCACATATTCCCCCTGGAAGTGCTAATTTCCCTAAATACGATGGTGGCGTCCCCTGAAGAGACAACAACATATATCTCATTTTTTAAATCCCCGTGTTGATCTCTCCAGCAACGTTCGCGTTGTGATGTCAGTGTGTTTTCAGCTCAGTTTCAAGGGAAAAGGTGTGGAGAGGAAGCTCAATGAGTAAAATTTTAACATTATAACTGTTTCTACCCGTTTCTTAGTTTTTTACAATCCCTGTAGGAACTTTATGGTCCAGCAAACTTTCGGTCAGATGTTCATTGTCATTATATCACAATGAAAATGAACACATCATTGGTAACATACTGCTAAGCTCGTACAAAACAGGATGATATTGAGCAGAACGGCGATTTCAGAAAAATTTGATCGAGAAAACGCTTCTTTGACGACATCAGTTTCTAAACTCTGTTTGAAAGGTAAATTACAGTGCAATCGTCAACAAAACACTTAATCGTTCTAGTGTTTCAAAAGCGTTCAGAAGAAAATTAAAAGTGAATTTGAAATGGCAGGTTATATCATCCTTACTTGACTCTTGATTTTTGAGATGTTGAAACACGTTTCAGCGAATTACGATAGCATGGAATGTATGTACTTCTAGCATATAAATTAAAAAACAAGATGCTGTTGATCTGAGCACATGTTTCAACAAAATAGAGAAATCTAAAAGGCTGATTAAGTACTTGGCTTTATGACTGAGAATATTCGATTGTACGCCAATCGAGTTCACATTTTTTGTTTAGATTCTCTTTTATCAATTTACTCAGGGTCAATTTTACGTAATTCAAGACCGTGGTCTAGAGTACCAATATTTGTTAGGATTTTAATGCAAAAACTAAATCGAATAACGTTACAGTTTACTTTGAAGTTTATGCGTGCCCGGCCTCATAACGATCGGGGCAACCGGCCACCAGTGCTGGCACGAACTCTTTCTTTGAAAAAAATAAGTGTACGAATAAAAAATACATTCCTTACCTTCAAAGCAAGAATTTCAACCAAAAAATCTTCATTCACCTCCCATTTCAGAAAAACTTTCAACCATTTTTAAGAAACGCTCATTGCATCTTCTGATCATTAGCCTTACGCGTTTTGCGCGATCCTGTGCCTTCAACTTGTTTGCTCTGCCACAAGTTTCATATGATATCTAAGTGTTTGATTCATTGGAAACCTTGAGGTGATAAAATTTTGCATTTTTAGCTTACATGTTCTTTAAAAGATTTAATAAACTCTGTAAAAAAAATCAGTAATTTACTCAAGGTGAATTGAATATCAGTTACACACTCACCGAGGTGAATTTAATCAAGGCAACACACTCACCGAGGGGAATTTAATCAAGGCAACACACTCACCGAGGTGAACTGAATCTAGGCAACACACTCACCGAGGTGAACTGAATCTAGGCAACACACTCACCGAGGTGAACTGAATCTAGGCAACACACTCACCGAGGTGAACTGAATCTATAAGCAACACACTCACCGAGGTGAACTGAATGTTACAGGGCTGGTCGAACTGCACCACGTCCTCCAGAGGGCGCAGGGCAGCGGCAGGGTCGCCGCCACGCAGACCTGACACGTCCCAGAACTTCGTCGTACCACTAAGGAACATGATCGTTTTTTTCAGATTTAAGCTAACTACTCCCACGCTCAATCGTTCCAGCTGCTTCTTACTAACTCAAAGTGGTTCTGGGAACGATTACTCGCGGGTGACGCTACACGTACGAGTACTTGAGTTATTCAATCCTACTACACACTGCACCGATTTCCTGTAATTTCCGAATGTTCTGCTGTTCCTCATTTTCGGCAGTTTCCCTAGTGGATGAAAAAATGAGTCAAACTAAAAATGAGCAACCCATCGCGGTCAAACCTCATGGTTAGCCACTGAAAATATCTGCCCCCGTCTGTTGGAATTGACTAGTGTGGTTACATCTTCAACAGTTAGGTTTAGAGCCTCGAGTCTGGTAGGGTTAAGGGTTAGAGTAATGTTCAGGGCTTCATGTCTTACACGATTAAAAAAATATTAAGATTTGGAGTGAGAGGAGCGAGCCTTTCTTTCTCAGAGACGCGAGTCAAATCTTGGGCTCGGCAGGCTATTTCAATGCTAATATGAAATTGGCCCCAAATTTGTGACTGTATAGCTCCGTAAAAATAATAAACCTGTTCTATGAAGCGTTCAGTGAGTTATTTGAATCCACTCAAATTATTTGTCGCATTAAATAAATGTTGAAACATATCTTTAAAGAATAATTTTTTTAGGAGTCACAAAATATAGCAATTGAAAAATCAAACAGTATCATACCACAGAGATGGTGAAATTTAATTTCTCACTATAAATAACGTTTTATGGGGTTTTCAAGATAAAAAGTCTCGCTTTCGGTTATTATGTTTCTTTCATCTATTGCAAGCAATATTTTATGCGTGATGTTCTCGTTAACGTTACATTAACCTCGAACTGTGGTCCATATTCTTTTCTACCTAAATGCAAGAAAAGCTTTAAATCATTTGACACAAATTTTTTCTGAAAAGGAAAAAGTATGGAGCAAGAGTGTGTCCACGATTATTTTCATCCTAAACTAAACGCTTATTTATAGAGTTCATTCTGAGATTCTGGATTCATCCATTCATTAAATGTGGTTTTAATCTACGTGCAGTGGAAGGGTATCAACAAACACGCAATAATATCATGGAACCAATCGCGATGTGATTCCAGTTTTTGGATACTTGGAACGAATTGCAAATTGATCTTATAGTTACATGGTAGAAAAAACAGTACATTAGTTTCTCTGGTAATATTATGCTCAGTGGGGACTAATATATGCTATAATTTACTTCAACCTAGCGCTGATATTGGCTTGAAGAAACGCGTTCTCGAATAGCCAAAAGTCAGATAGAGCAATAATTCATAAGCGCATCAACTCAAATAGAACACGTACCCCACATAAGTCTCCGATTCTTTATTACATTTTTTGTTAGAAAATAAGGATTTAAAAAATTTAAGTATCTGACTTCGAAGATAAAAAAGAGGTGCTCGATAGCGCGATGAATGTTTTTGGTCAATATTTTCAGAATTAATTTAAGCTCACGGTTTCTGTTCTTCCCCCATGACCACGACGCTCTTCAAGTTGGGGAGGTCGGGGCAGTTGAGGTCGTTAGGGACTGCCTCCCTCAGCTGGGGACACACCTTCACCAACACCGAGTACAGGCTGGAGGGGGCAGAGAAAACGTAAAGAAGACCGTCTATTTTCAAGAAAGTTATTTTTCAATTCATTAGTCTATTTTCAGTCTACTCATTTAATTTAATCCTTTCTAAGAAGTCTGAATAACACAGTAGCCCTGTAATATTTTACCTTGTGCGCTAAAATTTATTTGGGAGAAGGTAGCAAAATGCAACGCATTTATACAGGGATGGGAATGAGCAACATACGTAGAGGTGCACATATTTACCAGTACGTAGTCAGGGTAGTAAACAGAAAAGTCGACTGAATAAATATTTTAAGCCAATTTTTTGTGTGAACATATAAGCAAGAGCATTGTAACTAGCGAGTACCACCCAGGGAGAACATGCCCTGGAAATAACTAATTTCTAAAATTTACACTTGACACGTTTCCTTTGAAAGGATCTATCGGTGGTCACTGAAAGATTTTTATAATGTTGCCGATGGACCTGCAGTCACTAAATCTTTTAAATACTTAATGAAAGCTAGATGAAAGAACGATCCAATTTTTGTTTGCTATTTTCAAAATCGCTTACTGCAAGTGACATTAAATATGAGTTGAATATTGAACTTCAGTTTAACTCATCGCAGGTAGCGTATCAATGGAGAGAATTTTATAGTTGTATACGTTAGCATGCAGTTTTTAAAGGCTGCCCAAGAAGTTGCTAAGCCCACTCACGCTACACCAAATAACCGAAAATAAACAAATGTACTGCAATAGGATGAAATTGAGTTAGTATGAGCCTCCTTAACCATAACAAAGATGCTTCTCAGAGAGAGGAAGAGGGAAGGCACCGTTTAGTATGAAATCAAGGTAATAGGGAGTCTATGCACAAAGTTTGTTCTCACACAAGACCCAGTGCGCATAAAAACAGTTGAGTAGGGAATGAAGTTCATGAAATAGGATAAAAGTTTAAAAATATCTCAGGTACCGAAAAACAGGACAGCAGTGAACCGGAAATATTTGGTCCGTAACAAAAAGAAAAGGAAGATCTACTCAATCTTCAGCTCTGAATTTGACATCTACCTCAAGTGAGCGCTAATTCTCATTGACATGATAGTTGAATCCCCCTAGGGAACTATTGTAATCGGAATGGGTAATGATTTTACAGATAAGTAGCTGAGGCCTAACCAACACATTGTATGGTTGAAGCACGTTCAATCTTGCATATTCCATCACGTGAATTACCTCAATTTAGCACACTTAGTTATTTTCATGGTTCACGTATAACAATTGTCGAGCCAAATCTCGCAGGTGCTAAAGAATAAGGGACTGTCAAGTAGATAAAGACGTCATAATCAACGGCTTATCACGTTCTGCGTTGCCTCGGTTAGCTCGGAACAGCCAAAAGGTCGACCTTGTGTTTGCTCTCGACATCTAGCTCCCTTTACACGTTCCCAGCGTATTGGGCCACATGTGTACCACTAGGCAAATTGCTGATTCTCGTAAATGCACGCTATTTCATGTGCTTCGCGACTTTTTAATAAAAAATAACTTGTGAGACAAAGTGAAATGTGTTCGTGTAAATGTATTTTTCATATTCCTTAGGAAGATGAAGATGCATCCGAGTGGTAAATTCGATTTTCCAATACTGCTACTCACAACCTAACCAAAGCCGCCGTTAACAACCGCGGAAAAGCGGAGAACGTGTTAACTAGTCAAACTAAGATTAGAGTCCGAGTTTGTTTCATCCTCCCTCCCTGCTCAACGTAAAGCTCGTACATAACTTATATTAAGTTTTAGATAATTCAGAAAAAAAATGGAAGCAAGCACTTGCGTCTGCCAAAGTTCCAAGGCGTTACAGTGAAGTGTTGCATAAGGTATTTTAAATTTCTTTGCCCAAGAGGTGAACATTATCACCATTTTACTAATCCAAAAAAGTTGTTGCACGCTGCATCGAATTGTGCATCAAAATAATTGTACGGACACAGATGAATATATTAGTATCTCGTGTTGTGGCACAGAATTGCTGGAATTAATTATTAATAAACAATTAATGGAACTCATTCTTAATACTAATAATTGTATATAATAACAAAATATGACCTATAATTAAATAATTATTAGAATTCAACATTAAAACTAATTAATAATTGCAAACGGTAACTAATTGACTATTACCAATGATTAATTAATAGAATAATTTAATAATAAATAATTATTATTAATAATGAATTATTAAGAATATATATTTAATCATAGAATTGACATTATAAAAGTAGTTACTCGATATCTTTGAAGGCAGGTGCCATGACCAGGGCCTTGACATCGACTTTACGGAGGCAGTAGAGCAGCTCGCTGGCCACGTAGCTCGGGTTGATGTTCACCTGCGCATTGGGGCTGCGGTTGGTGAACACAGACTCACACCTTAGAAGGTAAATGAAAAATGAAGTGAAAGAAAAAAAAGAAAATGGAAAAAGAATGAAAAAAGGAAAAAAAGAAAGAAAAGAAAAGTGGGACGGAAAGAGAAAAACAACAACTTATTCACAACAGGATAACGCCTTCATGTGTGAAAAAGCCGATAAATGAAATGTGATAGAAAAAATTGGATTTAAAGTATTTATAAATATCAAGGTCCTAATTGATTGTATATAAATTAATTTTAGCCTCCCTTTACCGCAACGAAGATGTTCAAAGAGAGGGAGGATGAAGGCACCATTTAGTTTGGAGTTAAGGAAACGTGGAATTTATGCACAAAGGTGATCCCTTAAAGGATCCGTTCGCATAGAAGCAGTAAGATAAGAAGGAAGGTTATGAAACAAGATAAAAATTGAAAAAGAAAGTCAGAGGTGCTGAAAAACAGGACAGAGGTGAAAGAAAAAAGGTTGTCCTTAAGAAACTAAAAAACATTTTATTTCAACAAAAAGAAGGCCTACCTAGCTCTCAGCTGGGAGCCCTGAGAGCGACCATGGTCCTGACAGACAAACCATACGAGGTAGACAAAAGCCGTGTCAGGGCTCAATTATTCAACGAAGAAGCGAGGTAAACGAACCTAACAAAATGACAACAAGCAACCCAATTTTTCACTTTACTTTCACAATAGATACATCTAAAATGAAATTATTCGCGTGAAAAACGTAAATACAACGCAAGCACACAGTCTAGTCGAAATTTTTGGCATCCCTGAATCCCTCCATAATAATTTATAGAAATGAGAAAATCAACAATAATCAATAATTTGTGATTTTTGCTAATTATAATAATTTGTAGAAATGTTTCGCTATTAAAATTTTCATGGCTTGTTTTTTTATTTGTGACTTATTATTATGAAATTTAAAAATCTTTCCTACATACGCACAACCTACGATATGTAAATTGCGTTTTGAGTCAAAATATCAATATACTAGCGGCATTTCGGTGTTAGATAAATGTATGTACACTAATATCACGCTATTGCATGAAATTAACTCGTGGAATATTTACATGTAATGTTCATCAATTTACTACACCTTTTATTTAATATCCACCAATTTGCGACACTTTCCAGTTCAATACCCATCAGTTTACGGCATCTTCCAGTTCAATACCCATAAATTTACGACATCTTCCAGTTCAATATCCATTAGTTTACGGCATCTTCCAGTTCAATACCCATAAATTTTCGATACGTTCTTGATTTCTAAGCAACGTCAATTTTATAATTATAATTTTCAATTCCTGTATAGTATTTCTGAACCGGTGAACTAACCTAGATTCTGAGGTCGTAAATAAAAGTAAGATGCTGTAGTTTTTCCTGCAATCAATTGCACGTAAAAATAAAAAATTTAATTTAAATATGCAATGAAGAAAAGCGTGAATGCGGAGGATCTAATCTAATCAAATGGAAAAACACATGAACACTTGATTTTATTCAGCATTAAGCCAAAGTTGTCACGTTTGGTTCAGTTAAAGTAAATTTTATCCTGAGGTCTTTTTACTCTTAAAATAAACATTTGACAGCCTTGCAGCGTCGCCAAATGCCGAAGGGTATGGTTGTAAATGCTTTGAAAAATTGAATTTGAAGATTTTGGTAAGTAAAAAAATTAACCTCGCCACCCAGGTATGGTTAAGAACTCACGTAGGAATATTTCATTGTCTGATACTGCAACGCAATCAATTTCAAGATTAAAATTGTAATAGATGTCTGCAATCGTTTCATCACTTTGCTTCAAAACGACTATTAATTCCTGAGGAATAAGAAGCTTTATTTCGAATCAAGTTTCAAGCGGAACTCTTCACAAAAAAACACGATCGAAGTTGAGGCTAAAATTATGTTCTGAAATTTATTTCAAAATCTTGACGAATAATTTTCGGCAAAACAGAAAAGACAGTTTTTGTATTCAAGAAATATGGATCCCTCCTCTAAAATTTTATGAATAATTTGTCGTTGTATAGAACACTGCGTCGTGGTATGGAATATCTAACTTGTAATACATGGAAAATAGTAAAGAATTTAACTTATTGTAGGTTAGATGCCAACTGACGCAGTGTAGCATAAAGTTCTCTACTCCATGATCCTCCAGAGCAGTTGAATAGTATCTTAATTAAAGTAATATGGAGGAAATTCAATTTCCTCCAGGAAATGGACTTAACCCCGTTGATCTACGCATTATAGAATCTCTTTTATTTAACAACGAAAGCATTTTTTAAATGACTCCCAATCCGCTTTTCCATTGCAAATAGTTTAGGGTTTTAATTTAGTTTTATTTAGTTTTTCATTATTTTTCCGTTTATTTTTTGATATTTTCAATTTGTATATATATCTTTTTTTTAGAGCACTTTTGTTGAGAAAGACTCATCGAGTCGAAACGTTCAATTTTAACAGTGAAGCTTTTAGTATAAAATGTTAAGTTTCAAAGCCTCATTCCTCGCTATTATTTCTTAGTCAAAATTTGTAAAAATGCAAACCGATTTGTGCTTCCATACGTTCGAAGGTGCTACGGTGAGAAAGGTGTACGGGCCTTCAGAAAATTTGAGAACACTTCCTTAAAATTGGTGAAAGTTCAGTTGGATATGGATTTTTTAATGGTTTGTAAGGTTTACAACACCATTCCAAAGTTTTTGCGATTTAAGCTCTACAAGAAATCACTGCAATCTTCAATCTTTTACAAATCCTGGCAGTCCAAACTACTGGTTAACGAGATTCCATAAAAGAAAAAGACTCTCGAAAAACTGTCGTCTGAAGTTGCTGCTCTGCATGGGGCCTTGCGTGACCAGTTTCCACCCATTACAGTGCTCTTGGTGGTGCAACATGTCCAGCGTTCCAAGAATGACTATTACACAACTACAAAGTCTACCCACGAAAAGAAACTTAGGAATCTTG
>JACJUY010007643.1:21185-42467 GCA_014220935.1 Platorchestia sp. MABIK
TCACTTGAGAAATGTTAGATGCGATAAATGCAACCGAACGTATTTATGACACCGGCAGCGCACCACCTGCAGCTACGACCCACAGAAAAATGAGATGGTCGAACACCTCCATACAGACGACTGAACGAAGCCCTCAAAGCTACCTCGACGGACCACTCTTGGTCCAACACTCTGACAAGAGTGTTGATGAGTCTACCCTTGTGTTATTTTTCCTCTTATCATTACCTAAAGCCTGGCTGCCAGAATTTGTAGTCGGTAGAAATTAGGCACGGCATGTACTACTCATCAATAGGTATGGTATGCTGCGGGGCACCAGTGGTTGTAGTATGCACGAGCCAGCAATAGTTATGGTATGAATCAACATCATCATCTATGACACGGGCTGAGCAAATTCTAAGTGTATGAATGCAGGTACTGGATGGTGAATTAATAGGACATACTAGAAAGGGCGATGAATGGGGCGATTCAGTTTGAACTTGAGTTATTTGATTTATTGAATTGGGTTTGTGCACTGCAGGCAGCGCAGATTAAGGACCTATCTTCAGAAAACTGAGACACCAGCATTGAAATGTTCATGAAGTCAACGATCGTCCGACCGCTTGATTGTTTAAAAATACTAACTGTTCAAAAAGTTTTAGTGTGGTCAGGCGACGCACTCGCGGCATTTGATAACTCAAGGCTTCGCCAGCATGATCAACGCCTGCAGATATCAGTAATGTTGTGAGCTCAAATGCTCCAGATTCGTTGACTATACTTCTTTACTTGATTGAACTACAACGATTTGCGTGTCAACGTGTCTTTTTGACAATTTGAGATTTTTTCCACTGCAGCTTTCAAAAGTTCATCATCCAAAAAAATCGGGTCTCCCCGTTCGAGGCTCTTTAGTAAAATCGAACATGGCGTCTTTAAATTTAAAAAACCATCTACGGCAGTTTCTATCACTCACACCATCTGGAAAGACAGCGTTTATATTTTTCACTGCTATTGGATTGCTACCATTGTGGAATTCAAACAACACACAATAACGCGGATGATTCACTTTGAAACTTCTCTTTTTCATAGGCTATAGATATGTTGAAAATATCAACTGGAGTAGATTCAATTGAATGTGAAGTTCAACTAAATATCTGACATCTGATTTGACCTTGAAATTGCTGTTTCGACTAATTCTTATGTTTTAATGTGTGGTAAAAGAAAAGAGGACTGCACTTTCCGGAACCCTAATTTCAAAATAGTATCATCGTCTCACTGTCATCGTCTTCTATCAGCAGGAGCATGTGTAAGAAAAAGTAAATTAACTGGTGGATAAAATTTTTTGCACAGTCTAACTTTGTTAGCAACACAATTGAAAGATGTTCATCAATTATAGAATGAAATTTATATGAAACTCACTGTTACGAGAGAAATTGGTTGTGATGAAGCTACAAAGCTTAGTTACATTTTACTCAGGCAGAAATTTGTGCTTGAAGCTCTTTTGTGCGTGAACTGACTCAGGGCAATCTCGTTTAAGTGTCATATACTTGTCTCACTCCTCGAGTTACTCTCCACGATGTCTGATCTTGAGGTCCTGGTGTAATTTCGCTCCGTGCTCGTCCCCTACTGCTCCTTACGTTTTCAGAAAATTTGCCAAGATGACCGTAAAAAATTAAGTGTGACTCTTATGTTGCGGCCTAGACCATGAAAAGCTGACATCAAATTTGTTAGAAGGATTTCATAATCGTTGGTATTCATTACCGAGGAAGTCTTCCAGCGTCACTGCTACGCTCGCTTTCCTCATCATCAATCGTTCTGACGAAGAGTAACAATGGTTATTTCATTTTTTCTTGACTGCAGCTTTTGTATTGGCGTTGTAAAAAATAGCAGTCAGTTGTGTGATCCTTCGGATACCGCTAGGTTATGCTAATTCCAAAAGGTACGATCTCACATTTTCATTTCATCCAGTCTAGCAGTATTTTTTCGCAGCTTTGACACAGTGTGCGGACCCCATTTCTTGTCTTGGTCACCAACGTGTAAATCCGAAGTTCGTTTTTTTGGCCTGCCTCTCAAATGATAGTAAATTGCGCTCCTGATGAGTGAGCGTGAGGTATCCACGAATTTAGCAGAAAGCAACATGGTTGGTCGCATATTGATGTATACCATCTTGTTGCCACTACCAAATTTGACAGAAAAAAATAAACATCTCTTTTAATATCATAATCGGGTAATTCATTTCGCTTCAAAAGGATAAAATGTAATACCTCAAAACCAATGAAAAATGGAGCGTACAGAACAAAGTAATTTCCATACCTTAAATAAGCAGATCTACAATGCTGGAGTGTTGAACAGTAAAAACTCACACAATTAATTGTACTTCATATAAAAGTTGTTATCTATACTTCTGTCAAACAAAATACTCTCGAGTGAACTATACGCGAACCTTATCTGACAACGCGTACTCACTGCACTTTGCTTGTTGTCGTGAAGTCAGGGCAAACAAGTTTGTTCTATCATATTTTTGTCATGCAGAAGTGCGTCGCTCGCACTAGAGTCATCAATAAAATATCGATTATATTATCATTTCAGGGCCTGGTCGAGCGCATGACAAAAACACATGTTAAGCAGCTCTTTGCTCGTTTGAACAGATACGAGGGTCGAAACCATTTTGAGCGCTGACAAATATTGACACTCTCAGTGAGAGGCATAATTGACAATAAACATACTTAGAGTGGTCGTTGGTATCTTAAATATAATTATGGAAGGTCCAGGCTTCATATCGCTTCATGTTGCAGAGGCGTGAATACGCAGCAAGTCCGTGTCAGTCTCTCGTCAGAAACCATTAGTTCAGAGCCATTTTGTTTCATTTGAATTCTTGATTTTCATTAGAAATTTCCAGAGCACCATGAGATCTGTTGAGGTTATTCGAAACGATATTTACGATCATGATGATTCTGAAGTTTTGTTCACATCAACGTTTGAAAAATCAACTTCCAGTCAGCAGAGTAACCGAGTTGACGAGTACTATAGAAAAACATTCGCCCTGTTCAGTTTGCTTGGTATTCACATTTATCACACTCGCCCAAATGGAGAAGTAGTGGTGTGCTACCTAAGAGTCATTGCTCGGAGCATCGCACTCACAGTGACTATCCTTGCCAGTTCTGAGACTCTATTCATGAAAATTTACTTCAGTTGGCCTATGTGGTTTTTGATAATGACTTTGCCTTTCTGGTACGCCGCTGTCTATAGTGTCACCGTCTACGTGAGCTTATGTCGCAACTACAAGGTCCAGAAATTTTTTTTGCAACAGATGGCAAAGCTAAGCATGCAAGGGACGTATGATATTACCCTCAAGATTTTCTGGCTATTTGTTTACATCGGCATTTTCATGTCAACAGTTTGCGTTGTCATACCCCAACAATGGTGGGTTGTTCTGTCGCCGATATTTTTATCAATGCTCATTCCTACTCTAGTGGACATATACATGAGCCTCTTCGGACAAGCCATAACAGAAACCATTGTGGACTTGACAGAGAGGATAACCGAATTGGATGAAATCGAGTTAGATGACATGAACATTATTACAGCTGACTATATGTTTATAAGAAATACTTTGGACTTATTTAACGAGGTAAGCTGTAGTTTTTTAACGACTCTAGACGAACCAAGTTTATTTTACTTCAAAGCTTTCATCTGTCCATCAGAAAGTACACTGTAATATCTGCTTTAATCCTTGCTCTGCAGGACATAGAAAGTCAAATTTAATTAGGAAAATAAAAATTCTGACCTAGGTTCACAAACTGATGTATGGAGATTTCCGATTCTCAATTACCCACGCATATGAAAGAAATTTTGTCGAATAATGGAAATTCGAATTAATTAATGTAGAACTCTACATAACTTTATGCCTTGTTAATTTCTCGTTTTGTTTATAGCGGTCTGATATGTTCTTTATGATGGTTTAATACTACACATTAAAAATTCACCAGGCGTTAGTGCTTCATAATATATTAATTTGAAGGTTGTAATTTGTGAACCTCTTGTGAATGGAAGTTTTTAATAGAAAATGAACCATACAAAAGTTTGGATTGTAGTCATAGCATATCTTCAACCGCGCCAAAAATGTGAAAATGAATAATTTTATAACCAATCATTTCTTTACAGTAATTAGAACAACGAATATTTACAATCGTTTTCAAATGCAACGTAGCTCGTTAGTTTTGAACTTAAAATTGTTCATCAAATTTACTGGACGATTTTATTTTAATGGATGACAGAACAAAGGTTGAATAGATTCTGTACATCGCCAATAGCGTATTAATAAAGTAAATTTGAAATTATTGAGCAGGTCTACAGCCCCATCAAGACGTACCGTATTTTCTTGTTCGGGATGCAGAGCACGGGACTGCTGTACACGCTGTCGTCGTTTCGAGACCCAAAACAGTGCCTCGAGAAGTTCATTCCATTTGCTCTCACCCTCTTCGAGTCCGTTGTCAGGTTCTACATGATCTGTGAACGGGCAGATTACCTCCGTAATAGGGTAAGATAATATTGTGGGAAGTTGGTTCTATAGAAGACGTAAGTACCGTCAAAAACAACCTTGCTGAATTAAGTCAATTTTTTTATATTTAATATTCATAGTTTCAGAAACGAAATCTAATACGATTTGTGAGACATATTTTTTAGTTAAGTTTTTCTTCAATTATCCATTTTCTTCTCGTAAATAAGAATCTAATTCACAATTATGGCATAAATTCTTTCCTCCCGCTGAAAAGTAAAAATACTAGCCTCCACCATCTTAAATGAAATTGGCCGATTTCAGAGAAATCTCACTTTTAGGATAAGAGGAAAACCAGCGTAGGTAAGAATATTATGATAAAACACACTTTTCGAATTATGAAAACCATCTTCGGTGCTCTGAAAGACAATAAATCAAAGTGCAACAATATTTTTAACTCTAACTCATTCTTTATTTTCGGTTTATTCTGGAAAATTACAGTTTAAAAAATGTAACACTTTGATTTATTGTTTTTCAGAGCACATAAGATGGATTTTTTTTTCTGAAACGTTTATTTTCATCATGAAATTTTTAGCTACGTTATTTTTCCTTTCCATCCTTTACCATCTTCCGTCAGAGCGTGGCTAAGCAGGCATGTAGACTCTAGTTTTATGTATTCATCGGCATGCACAATTTTAGCTTCGTTACCGGGCTCTTTTTTGTTTCAAAAGCATGCTTAACCCTTTAACATATGAATTTGTTACTCATGTAAGCGTTATGGCAACTACCGTTATAAGACACAGGTCTTGGCATTAGGTTATTTCCGATATCAGAATGAAGAAGGAACTGTCACTCAGCAGTAACTTCAAAAAATTAACTATGGAAGATTAAAAGTTCGAAAAGAAATAAAAGATACTACGGTTGTTTGTGAAAGAATACACCAGTGTCATCATGGTAGTTCAAGGGTTCAAGGGTTAATTTCACTTCTCTTATGACTAATTTCAGCTTCATTGTCATTCTAAATTTCACCTTAATTATCATGGTTGCATTGATCATCATTAAATGCTTAATGTTTTTTTTTTCCGTATCTAATTTTAGCTTCGTAGTCATACCTATATTCAAGCTTCACTGCTGCGTTAAATAGCCCTTTATCGTCACACTTATTTTCCGCAAACTGCCTAATGGCCTGTTTTAGCTACATCGAAAAGCTCAAATAACCGTTTACCCTTGGTACTTCCAAGTAAATTTCTAATAAATTTTTTCTAATTACTTAGTTGTATAAATTCCAAATTAACTTAAATTTTTATTGAATTTTCGGGAACAGTTTAATACCTTGCTTTAACAATCATCGTCAAATAACTGTTCAAGTATGTTGAGACGGGGCTCAAAATTCTTCATTCATTATCCTAGAAATGAAGTGAACAAATCAAAGATGTTTGTTGAGCAAATACATACACACGTTTTCTCATAAGAGAACTAGCCTACTAGTCTTAACCATTTTGTCCCGAGGATTTCATTGGCATAATTTGATGGCAAAATTGCGATTAGCACTTCTTCACAGGCTTGCTTATTTCCTAATTTTTTCTTCCCTTTCGGCTGAGCAGGGGCGCCGGCTGCTCGGGAGTATCGAGGAGAAACTCCTGCTGACGTCGCCCCGCAAGGGAGAGATCGTGGTCCGTCTAAAGGCGGTGGCCGGCCGCCTCAAGGCTCAGCCTCTAGAGGCGCTTGCAAAGGGCTTTGGCACGTAAGACTCAAGAATAATTAGTGAGTTTTGACGAATTCTAAGTCAGCAAGAAATGCACTTTCGAAAGAATTATACGAGGCTTATATTTATTGAAAATCTTGTCTAATAGAACATTGTAAACTGTTTTTTTTTCTTTCTTTCTTGCTTGGCGGAAACCTGAGATTCTTGTTTCCAAATCAAAAGTTCAAGTATTATAATATCATAACCATCCGCTCACGTGACTAAGAGATATTTGATTTTGATAGTCAATTCTTCCGTAATGCTGGTATTCAATTTGACAAACAAAAATTGAAACATTTTTGAGGTTCATAATTCGAAACAGTAAAAGTTGAGTCTAAACTAACGCAAAGATTTATCACAAATGTTGCAATGCACCTTCGTATTTAACCTTCGCTTTCAAGTAAACGTACCTAAACCAAATATATTGAAAATTAATCATAAAATTGTTTCGTATACCAGGATGGACGCCCGTACCATCGTTTCGACAGGCACTTTGATCTTGACGTACCTCCTGCTGCTGATCTCCATGCAGTCCTCGCTGCAGAGCTCGGAGGAGGAGTCAGAACAGCTGAAGGAAGAAACAGGATTTGCCCATTGCCTCACTTTTGAAAACCAAAACCTTTCTTCACCGGCGAAAGATTTTCCCCTTCTATTTTAATTCATTACTGTAGAATAAAATACTTCTACTTTATAATAGTTAGGTTCATGTTCTTACTCGTTTGTACTACTGTCTCTTGGGTAAAGACCTCTGCGCAAGAGCGTTCTAATGGACCTGTTCGTTATGATGACGTTGTTAATTAGTTTAAACTTGTTTCATCAATGATGGCTCTCAATTGTACGGTACACTGGGTTGAGCTAATCCCTGATAGGTGATTTCCTCGAGTTAATGAGCACAATTTTTTCACGAGACTTACTTTCATAGAGTTTGAGAGAGACAAGTCGCGAAAAGAAATTAAAAAGTTTAGCTAATGTAGGAAACCATATATGAAAAAGAAAAACCAAAAAAAGAGGTGATTAGATTAAGTACTGAGTGTTTATTAGGCTTTGACCGGCATGGGAAAAATGAAAATTATGATTATTTGAATTTTTCTTCCAAGGGAAGTACGTCAAAAATGTGACGCACAACGCAAGCTGAAAATTGTCCTCGAGGCAACATATTAAAAAATACGGATAATTGTAAACATATAATGAGGGTTAAAACATTGTCTCGCCGTTTGTGAATCCATGAGCACATACATACATCTAGCGAAATTAAGGACTTATAATAATCTAACAAAATTAAATGATATATTGTCCTTAAATGCATCCGTTCAAGTAAGACATGCTGAGCTACGCGTTACAAAACAGATTTCGATTTTATTGTGTATTCTCATGAAACGAATATGATTAAGTATAGATATTTGTAAATGAAAAAATTGAAAAAATGAGGCAATGTCTGAAGATTGTGTCATAATTGGGAAATTATTTATAAATTCGAGCTGGCCATAAAATATTGACTAAAGTTACAATCAATCTGAATGTTAAACATGAGCTAAAAATATTACCAAAAACGTTGATGACTTAAGACTGGGAGAAGCGGGGTATAGAGAGCTTTGTTAATGTTTAGGCCGAGGGAAGAAGGATGTTGCGGGTACCTTCACATTAGCTCTTCCACAGCCCAGAGCCATACGATAACAGGTCATACAAAAGTGAAAGTGATGTTCATTTCACGAACTCAAGCTATAGGGCATGGCCGTTAACTCTCCTACAGTAGCGGCCATGGTGTAAGGAACAGAAACAACAGTAACTGTTGTTAATAGTTTTTCACTCAAAAATTAATGAGTGAATTATTGGGAAACTTGAAAGAAAAGAAGATAAGCTAAATATCTATAAGCTAATATCTAAGTTGAATTTGAAAAAAAATTGGTGAACACTTTCATGGCCAAAAGATGAAGTAATGAAGATTTTGAATAATCATATTTCAAGAATTATTTTGATATTCAGTGAACATCCCTTCATTTTCTACCACAGGACATTAGTTCGTTGACCACAGGACATTGTTAGTTGCTTGCAAAACCCATCACTTATCCCTCCAATACTTTTTCCACTGAATGCCCAAAATTATGTAAATTTTGAGGGTTTCTTTCCTGAGTCCTCTCTTCAAAGATTTTCCATACATTTTCGATGAGTTCATATCGGGACTTTGAATTTGCCAGTCCATCAGAGTAATCATTTTCTCTTCAAGAAAAGTCATAACTTTCCTAGCCTTGAGGTAAGGTAACTTGTCAAGCTGAAAATGGCGTGTTAACGAAAACAGAGGCGTAAGTTCGGCGCGACATGTTGTTGAAGAAGCTGTCTATAAACTCCTGAATTAATTATTTCATATAAACGGATAGTAGTGGCCATTCATCATTAAGGAATTATTTCCTACATCATCACACTCTCCCTCCAAGCTTGACTGTTTTGTAACGAATTGTGGGATATTCTTATACCTGTTCTGTGTTGTACGTAAATTTAACCGTCTGATTTTGTTTTTTAAAGAAAAACATTCATCTCGCAATTTTTATGGGATATTTTTTCCTTTGCATATTTAATGATTCTCTTGCACTTACGTAGAACTGTGGTCTGGTTGATAACACTACTTTAACTTCAAATCAATACTTCTAACGTTCTAATGAAGACTGCTGAAATTAAATTTATTGATGGCAAGTTTAAATAACTGAGGTTCGTATTTCAATATACAAAGCTTGTAAAAAAAAATAGTTCTAGTTTGAATTGATGAAGTTGAAATTACTGGAGTTCAAATAAAATATTTTGAAGTACATATTAAAAAACAGGAAGGTAAAATTTGTTACGTGAAATTTCGGGAAAAATTTCTGTAGTGCATTTCGAAAAACCCTAAGGGACAAATTGAAATTACTGAGCTTTGAATTAATTCTCAACAAAGGTCGAAGTAAATTTATTGAAGTTATAAAAAAAATCACTGCTAATTCATTCGAAATGATTTTTTGTTGCAAATATGAAAATACAGTAAATTTAGGTACAATTTTGTTTATTCCCTTCTCCTGCTAGCAAAATTCTCATTAGTCTAATAGTGTACGCTCGAGTTACGTTTTCTAGAACACCTGAAATTGTAAACGTACAATAAGGTTCGTGCAGGATACCGTAGAAGTCACTGAACTTAGTCGGGCAGACAAGTAGTTATATCTGAACCTCCCCAGCATAATAGTTTCAAATATTGATTAAACTAATGTACTACGTGAGGAAATAGATTGATCAATTTTAAGATTGTTCTAAAATAACTCACATTGAGAATTAACATTTTGCAGTAGAATTAATGAATTACATAGCAAAATATATATCTAGTGTAGCAGAGGAGATTAAAAAAGAAGTAAAATACATCAAATTACGTATGGACAGTAATCACTATTTCATAAAATTTGAACGATATCCCCAAAATGAAACAAATGCACTCAAATATGGCCCTGGACCCGAGGATGGAAGGGAATTGTACTACAGATATCAGGATTGTACTACAGATATCAGGATTGTACTACAGATATCAGGATTGTACTCAGATATCAGGATTGTACTACAGATATCAGGATTGTACTACAGATATCAGGATTGTACTACAGATATCAAGATTGTACTACAGATATCAGGATTGTACTACAGATATCAGGATTGTACTCAGATATCAACAATCCTTTCTGTTTTTATCAACTAGCCTTTCTGTTTTTTAATGAGTATAAAACTTTTCATGATTGGAAATTAACAGGACGTGACGCTACTCACTAGCATGTGCAGATGTAGTTAGGCACGAGTTTTCAACTGAAAGTGGGTTTGGATTAGTTTTTCATTTTGATTGAAGACTTGAGCACCTACTTTTGAAAAGAATATGCTAAAATAATTGGCTGTTTTTAAGGGATTTTCAAAATTACTTTTGCGGTCTAAATTTAATATTGGGCTACCTCACTAATGAATTGACACGTTCGTTTCGTTTTTTTTACGGTTAAGTTTGTTTGTTTTGCTCATGTGATTTTCTTACGAATGATCTTTTCATGCTCCTTGTATCTGTTGAATAGAATGCTATTTGATCTAATATTTTTGTACTCACGTAAGTAAGTTTTCTGTATTTAGTTATTTAATTTCATCTGTAATCTGAACAGTGCGTTTTGGTTTAGTTTTTGGTGATCTAAGGTACACATTCACTGCGAGCTGCTCTAAAATTTTCATCGAAGATTGAAACTTGTGTGCCAACATCATCAGATTTCATCATATTCTGAAATTCGGTGGACCTGTTTAGTAGTTTTTCGTAAGACAGTTCCGCTGAGTGGTGACTTTTCAAGTGATCAGTCATATAACTATTATTTTTTCTTTTCTTTGCAATACTAATTTGACATTCTGTATTTTGTTGCTAATGGTAATGTAATTATATGCTGGTATTGCTGATATTGCTGTACTGAGAATTGCTGCGTGATTATTGGTGTTGGATTATGGCAGTTGGACACAAGCATGCATTGAAATTTTTGTGCGTGCTGAAGTGGAGGAGAAATCATTTAATTAAAATTGAAGATAAGAGTGGTCCAGGATAAAACCTTGAGGAACGTTAAAGTTATTCGGTGTAAAAAGTGACACTTTGTTGTTAACAGCATTCTGCACGAGAGCGGTTCAGAAACCACAGTGTGTCCATTTCAATGTTCAATGTTTTCTACAAGTTTTTTATGCTGAACCCGGCCGAGTGCTGTGGAAAGATCGAATAGCAGTAAAAGAGCTAAAAAAATTTTCGCTCATGACATTGCATAATTTTTCATGTTATATCAGTAAAGCATCTTGATCGAGTACTGGAGTTTTTTCTGTGAGCATATTGATTACAATGAAGTCGGTGTGATTTATCCATGAGAGTCGAAAGTTGATTTTTCAATTCGTGTTATTTTTGGACAAAACAAGGAAGACATTGATTAGTCTGTAATTTAATGCTGTATAGATGTCACCAGGTTCGGGCAATGGTTTTGTTATGGATAACTTCCAGCGATCAGGGAACTTGTTCGTGGCTGTTAATGTATTTGTTATAAAAAAATCAGGGTTTCTGGAACAGGGAAGCTGTTTTTCATAAATTGAAAGCTATGAACCATCATGTCCAGCTGCTTTGGCTATTTCAGTGTCAATAAAAATTTTCGTATCTCCAGAGTATTAACTGGGTTCACTCTCCATTTGTTATTGGGAACATGGATGAAGCATTGCTTGGGTTTACACTTATGGTTTCTTTGGAACAAGATCAGACACTTCATTGAAACTTCTTTACCAACTTTTGAGAGAAGAGTGTTGAAATAATTCGCCGTTTATGAGGGGCTGTAAAAAATTATTTTTCGGTTTTTATTGAGCAATATCTCAAAAGATCTAAGCCGAACAGACATGGCTACAAGTTTGTGTAAATGCTCATGTGTTCATTTCTCTGGCTTGTTATTAAAAGTTTTTAATGCAGCCAGTGTTTTGATTTGAGGCCATTTTTAGTTTCTCATGGAAGAAATTCCTTTCGTTGCTAGTTCCCCCGATCGCGTTGCGACCGACCAGCGTGCGGGGTGTCGCAGCTCGCGGGCCGGCGCTGGCCCACAAGTCGCTTGCATTTCTTCTAGAGAGGCCGCGTGCAGCAGGCGCTGACCAAAGTGATTATTTCTTATAACGTATAATTGCGTTGTAGCAGACAGTTGCTGTGTTTCTGTTTTTAGTAGGATTCGCGAATTAGTGCGTATTCGAACGGTAGTGTACATTATGCATTTGTCATGAATTTTAGCTATTGCCATACGCACACGTACAATCTTGACGAAAATGCTTTTCGGCGCACTGTAATATGAACAAACTTGAAGAAAGTATTCAAGTGTTGAACATATTGCATGACCCTTGCTACTTCATTACATTTGAATGTTAGTTCCATGATTTATCAAAGAGAACTATAAACATTCTCTATCTAATGAAATAGAGGCGATGAAATTCAAGGAAATGTTACACCGATTTAAGTGAGGGGTTATAAAAACACTTAGATGATCAAAGGTTGTATGTTGAAGCTAGACTATGAAACACATATCAGGTCGAGTCTAAAATAGTTTTAACTTTCCCGATTTATTGTTTTGCGTGCCAATGAACATTGAACACGTTTAATCAACAGTGTATATTCTCCAATTTTGGCAGTCATCTCCTGCACATAGCAGAAATCTCATTGATTCTTCTAAAGTACAATTAATTCAGCTTTGAACTGAAGAAATTGTTCTTAAAAATTTTCATGTGTTCATATTCAAAATATTTTCCATTGTCTAGGGCAGGGGTCTCCAAACTATGGCCCGCCACATAATTTCATCCGGCCCGCCAAACCAATCCCTGTGTGGGGTCTTGAAAAAATAATTATCGTTCGACTGGCATCGCTGAATTAAATTTTTCTCCATTTTTTATTCCTTCGGCCCGCATGAATGTGGGAAACATATAATGTGGCCCTTGAGTTGAAAAGTTTAGAGACCCCTGGTCTAGAGCAACGAAAGCGATAAAATTCTTTATTTACGAGGTTAAAAAATTACTGGGTGAGGTAATACAAACCAGACTAGCGTCAAAATTTTCTTCTGTTTTTTTTTAACGAGGGAGGGCTTTCGTTCGCATCATGAAGATCAAAGTAGTTTTTGTTGGTAAATAAAAGCCATATTTCAGTAAGCTTTGTTTCACTGGACAAGTTTCAGTTGTAGACAGTGTAAACTNAGGTACGCGCAGAAATTGGTTTCTCTAAAATTTTGATTGGTTTCTGTAAAATTTGTTGATGTGAATTTTTTTATTTTGATATTAAATTAATCATTTCCAGAGCAAAAATACTTACCGAGGAGACAAAAAGGAAAAAATGTGAAATTAATTCCTTTTTTAATGGTTGACCAACAACGTCCAAAAATTGACCGGTACCTAAAAGTAGCATAGAAACACTCAAAATTACTGTAATTACAACATACATTTTTCACTACATTGCATACATTGTACATAACATGGTTTGATTGAAATTCAACAAACTGAAGGATACAATATAATTAAAAATTATATTGTATCCTTCAGTTTGAAATTCTGAAGGATACAATATAATTAATGATTTTCTAATGCTGTAGCTGCTACATTTATTTCTAAAATCGCAAAGAATAGCCAATATTTGTTTTTATACTCTAATAATAACAAGTTTAAAAAGAGTGCCCAAAACCAATATTATAGAAAGCCTCTGAAATGAAAAATCTCCTTGGCAATATTGTGGACCTATCTATACTCAATGTCTCTCCTTTTCAGGACTAATGACTACTGTAATATTATTCTATACTAATGCACATTGTAATATTTTTTGTTTTGAATAATTTTCTGCACAACATTCAGGAATTAGGCATGGTTCTAATTAAAATAAGAACTTTATGATCAGAATTGTAATTGGCTACGTAAAGAATGTCAAGAACTCAGTTGCGCATTTCATTTCTAATTGTAGTCCTTGGTAAAGCAGTCCTACAAGCTGATCCGTGACCAAAGCTTGGTACGATAAGAAAGGGTGCAAAGAAAGATTTAAATACTTTCGAGCAATTTAGAGTGTCTTTTCGTGTAGTTGAAGAATTATCGTTCACCCACATAGTGGGGATATTATGGGCCTGTTCGGAATGTATATCGATTTCAGATTTCTTCCTGAATTAAATTTTAAAAGTTTAAGTCGATCCTGTGACAAATCTAGGTTCTTGAATGTCAGTTATTCCTGCTCTGGATCTGATACGAGCCAGCCTAGCGATCCACAGGATGTCAACATCGAATAGAAAATTTAATAGAATATGCTAGAGTCTTAAAGTCAGGTTTGTTGGGTCGATGATCAAGGTTATATCCTCTTGTGTCTCTTTCTTCATGAATAGCAAAAAGCAATGATCACCACAACCGCAAGCTGCATCCAGAGTCCTGAACAGGGTGGAGCAGAGTTCTATTGTTTTCCATCCGGTGACAGGCTCTCTATTCGCGTACAGTTCAAGACTAGTCAGGTGTGAAGTGCTTTCAGCTGAAAAGAAACAATTCAAAGTTATGTTACTTGTGGTCGAGTTCATTTGTATTCAAGTTGTTGGAAAGTACGTAATACTAAGTTGGAAATAAATGGTGAAAGTTACGCACTATTATCAAAAACAATGCTAAAATATGCAACAGACAGTGATTTAACCAAGAATTCTCCTCATTTTGAAGAGCATAGTAATGAATAATTTCTAGCTAAGCATAATAGATTGTTATTTTCTTGCAAAGAAAATTCAACTAACGCTTATTATAATGCCAGGCAACCTTAAAACTCTGGGCTCTGATGATTGTTTGTCAGATTTTGTAATTTTTTTCCTTAAAATGATTTACCTGAGAAGTCAGTAGATTTAATTTTGATTTTTAAGAACAGGCATTTGTGTAAATTTGTATTATTTGAGCGGAATAGCAATTATGCAAGACAAATTTCAAGTCTCATAGACCCATTTGTAAACTTTGTACATCCTGGCTGATAAATATTGTTGAGAGCACCGACAAAGCAACTGTCAAATTTTATGAACTCTTACATCAACCTTTGCTCTAAATAATTCCAGCTTTTTCATTAAAATTTTGTACTGTGACAGCATCCTCTACGTCCGTCACTGTGAAATTGAGGCTACAGTTTTTTTTAATTTAGTTTTTTGTACAGATCATGATCGAGAAAGTCTCTCTGGGTGAGTGGGTTGTCACGGCTCACGTGGATCATCACAGCTCGCGAGAGATTTTGAGTTACCGCTGACCACAAATTTACGTGCGCGAATCACTCCTATTTTAAACAAATATTTCCAATGAAAGTTGAAGCTATGAACACTGACAAATAATATTTCACACTCTGAATAAAATATAAATAAAACAATTTGATAATCAGTCGCACACTAATAAATTGTGACGGTGAGGGTTGATTAGGGCATCATTATGTAAAACCTACTGATGAAATAAACTTAGCTTTTCTTCAAAAACGTCTTAATTATAGTTCCATTATTACGATCACGTGGCAGTCGTATTTTACGGGTTTTTTAACTAAGGAGAGGGAGTGAGTGAATGAAGCGCAAGCTCAAGGAGTTGATGAGTTCTTCCTCTTAACTCCTTTGTTTGCGTACTCCGTTTGCTATTAGTCACCAGAGAAGCTCTACGTATTCTAGTGAAAATGCCGCGTGGATTGGACGAGAGCCTGTATCTCCAAAGTGTGATGCTTTACCCCAGACGCCTCTGAGAAAATTCAGTCAAATTGCAAATCTCATAAGCATCAGTGAGGCTAATTTCACGTTTAAAGATTTTCATGTGTAACTCAACAATCTCTTGATTATTAATTCAGTCTCGATGTGCACAGCAACGAAAATATCTGGTTGCAATTTTGTCCCACCTTTGAAAAAATGCCTAACATTGCATCGCTGTCCATTAATGTCATCTAAGGTGAAAAACATTTGCCCAAGGGACAAAGAGGAATATGAAATAGTAAAATTACTAGTAGAAAGTGGTTTTTAAGCGAGGCAAATCAATGGCTATACTAACGATGAAGAGATACGGCTCATCAGTTAAGATACAACGCTGATCCCCTTATGCAACACTTAAAATTGAGCCAATTCGTGAGTCATAAATACGCCGCCATGGACCTTACACGGAACATTTCTCGCGTGATCGCTGCTTTTATTTTGAATTTCGCTTCGTGGAAGCCCTGCAGCGCCGCTCCTGTCCTGGTGCTGCATCCCATGTACTCTCCTTCTCACGTTCTCGCTCTCAGAACGCTCGTTGCCGAATTGGTGCATCGAGGACATCACGTAAGTTTCTTTGCGCGATTCAGCATGTTTACGCAACATTTCACAATTTCGTCAACATTTGCTTGAATGTTTCTTAAAAGGAGTGTGTTATGGAACGAATGTAGTATTATTTCAATTCACATGTTTCAGAGCGAGTATCAGCAATTTCTTCCGGATATAATTCAGGATGTATAATATATTGTGTAGCTATAATTTATGGTATGCATTTTAACTGCAATAAAATGAGATCTAGAGGGGCGAGTAATGATATCATCTTCTGTTTCATGTCTTCTGAATGTTGCCGTACACTTTCTTGACAAAATTTTTTATTAAGAAAATATTCGACTACCAGTCGGAAGAGGGGCTTAAAAGTAGTAGGGGCGATTTATTTTCCAATGTAAATATTTTATTTGTTTCCTGGATCTACCTTACTTGGACTCACGAAGGTGAAGAACAATGGGATGTGAAGTCAAATTGCACTGTCTTTCTATCACATTGCACTTAACTAACAGCATCAGAGTAAAATATTCAGATCTAATTCTCGGTTTTAAATACCAAATCATCACAAAAACTTTTACAACTGAAAGTAGGTATGCGTTCTTCTCTAAAAACTGCATTTTTTGTTACTACCAAAACCCAGGATGCCACAAGTCAATCTGATATGATATATTTCGACACACTTTTTGTAAAAATCCTGAATACTGATGTACGATACACTTTCTCATTTATGGATGAAACGCAGAGTTCGAGTAAGGAAACGATAATTTTCAATTTCACTAGAGCTTTGTTCAAAATATTAGACACAATTAAAAATTATAATTATGCTTTAGTTTGGGAATTGATGTCATCATAAATTACATAAACCTAGAATGTCATCATTTTATTCGAAAGTAACATGGGGTTCTTTTGTGTGGCCTTGAATGAGTGTTGTGTCCCTCGTCCATGACACTAAAATTATTTCGCATGTTACGATTTCCTTAATTACTTAAGAAAATACGAGAAGTAATTTGAGCTTCAAATGGTCGTTAGGTATGTAACTGTCATGGCCGGGTCAATTGTGGTTAGGTAAATAGACAATTGCAATTTACGGCTAAGATAGTCACGACGCTTTACAATAGAAGGACAGCAACGCCTCAACCTTCGCCCTTGTATTGTTCCGCAGGTGACGGTCGTCCGGCCTTTCGACCGGAACTTGCCTCCTCTGTCTGCACAAAACACAACCGAGTATTTGATCACCATTGACAACACGGACCACAAAGTTCCAATGATGACACGCGAAAATCCAGCGCAGTGAGTGTAGAACAACACCCACTGCTAAAGACTCATTCATGCACTCATGTGCATGGGTTTTCTGACTCATTTTCTTTTTCCCAAATCAAACTCATATTCTCATTCATGTGTAGCACCAACGAATTGACACACATGACAAGTCTATCCGGTGTCTTGCTCGGCTGAACACATTCCGGTGCTCCTGCACTTGTCAGATGGGTTTCGTTACTCTATCGAGCTGACATGGAATTTGTTCAAAACGGATTTTAAACTCGAACTTAGAATAAACATCGCGGTAATGTGTGCCTCAGTTTTTGGCAATAGGTGTTACTACTATTTTAGTAAGTATTCATAAAACTATTAACATTGATTAAATTTATAAGATAGACGGCTAACCCTGCTTATGAAATTAAATAACGGAGGAAACAAAAGCGACGCCCGTATAACAAGAAGTCAACGCAATTTTGAGTCAGAATTTGATTGTCTAGCCAGTATAAAGTTTCTTCATAGAAATTATTTACGTTGGAAATTAACAATATTATAAATTATTTGTTAATTGGATAAAATTAACAAACAAATTAAACTTGAAAGGAAAAGTGCGCAAGCAAATGTTATGAGTGGCGTACTCGAAATGCTGAAATGAGTAGCTTTTATTCATTATAGCTAGAGAGGAATGATATTAAAGACACAGGGGAAACGATACTTGCATCGATTTTAAGTGCAATTGTGAATTTCATTAACTGTGAACTTAGGCACATGTTGTTGTTGAAATACTTCGAAATATTGCTCCCATTAATTCGATGCATGTCATAAAATAAAAACTATATCAGGACACATTACCTGAAATAGGTTCCAAATGCCGATGTCGGAAATGTGGCATCGAGGCACATCGGTCACGGCGCTGCCGCTGGCAGGCTTCAGGGCGATGTCCGCGTACTGCCAGCACCTGCTGTCACACCAGCCTCTGAGGGCCGTCCTCTCCAACTCGACCTTCGAGCTCGCGCTGGTGGACCTCATCTACAACGAGTGCGGCCTGGCCTTGGCGCATCATTTAGGTGAGGGGAAAGATGTCACGAGGTGGGAGTTAACCATGCCATTTACTATAGGTCAAAGATGTTAATCAGAGTTCATGTTTTCTATTCAAGAGATGTTAAGCAAAATATTTCCTTTGTATCAGGGAGGTGTTAATAACAGATTATCCTCTAGATTAGGGAAGTGTTAATAAACTGAAGATGGGGATGATAAGTTAAGCGCAGAATTATCTCTAAAACAGTGATGATTTTACAGAAAGGTGTTCTGCAGAAGAAAAGAGATCCAGGCAGGCGTCTTATTCTGATAAAAATGTTGAAGATAAGACTTATTTCGACATGGATATCTGAGTCCTGGTTATCCATGCTTAAATTCAAAAGTGTGGAATATTCGTATTTTCTTAATAAAATTCATCAATGAAGTCAAACTCCCGCAGGATTACCCGTTGTAGGCTACTGGGCTTTCACCTTCGCGGGTGGGGAGCCCCAGTACACGACAGCCTTCAACCCCCCAGCCGCCACACCTCTCATCCTCTCACACCTGTCTGACAGAATGACATTTCTCGAAAGGGCTTGGAACCATTTACTTCTCATCTGTAATGAAATCGTCATGCAGGTAACCTGGATGCAATGACTCTTTCTATGGGCTGGGAATCATTTTCCTCTCACATGCATGCCGTGCAGGAAAAGTAGGAAAATACTCGAGCAAGAAAGTCACGTCATCCATCAAAAATGCATCGATTGGTCACCTTGTTTTTTGTTCGTTTCATTAATTGCTTATGGTTGTTAAATTACACAATTTTTGAACAAAACCTCCACCAGCCTGGAGTACTGTGAGCGTTGAGGATTAACAAATTGATTTTAAAACCCGCCAGCTTTTTATGAGAAAGCCAGCAGCAAATGAAGACATGGCAGCACCCACTTGATTGCAAATTTTTCTGCCTAATTCTCAATCTTGAAAAAAATTAATCAATCTACGCGAGATGTCGTAATTCATCTAATAATGAAATGAATAAAGTATCAAGAAAACCATAAGAATACCCTAAAATATATAAATATACGAGGATTTGTTGTATTAATAAGCGGCATTTTGCTGAATAATCTTTAACAAGGGCATGGGACTGTTAAATTAAACATTTTCTACTTAATAACGTGTGGTCAAAAATGCTTTCTTAAAGAGTTACAAGGGCTTGAAATTTTAAACGTATTGGATCAAAATTTGTACTTTGAGAGTGGAAAGGAAATGAAATATACAAGCTAGGAAAACATTTTTGTTATGAACAAAAGTAGCAGGATAACAGCCCTAGGTATCATAACCACAAGAGACAGATTTAAGACCACAAACTCCTGGTGTCATCGATTGCATCCGGCAATCATTGAATCGGTGTTTGAACGCCTGCATCAAAACAGATAGGCGTCATATTGAACATCTTTTGCAAATACCTAACCTAATCTAAATATCTGCTTCATGCTCTTTTATAATTAAAGGTGTCGTTCTGTTTCTTGTGTTTATAATAAAAATGTTTTTTTGATTTCTTCATTTCATTTCCTTGACCCTCGCAAAGTACGCATTTTTCCCTAATATGTTAAAATTGCAAGTCCTTTTAACTCTTCAATGAAACATTTTTAATCACATTGTTATTGAGTAAAAAGTAAAGTTTGTTGAACAAAGTGACGGTCACCCTTCATATAAATAATGAAAATGATAATGAAGACATCTTTAAAACACTATTTAATGTATCTTAATGTTTCAGCTTAAACTTTTCTGTTCCGCGTTGCACAACCTTTTTGTTAGACTTGAATCATGTCTCAATCTCGAAAATGTTTTGTGCCGAGAAAAAGGGGTGAAAAATTTCATAAGTTCATTTTGGGGATGCATGTTCTCTCTTATTGACATACGCTTGTTCCTTAGGGCTTGTTAATATAGTATTATATAAACACGAAAAGTTAGTTTTAAATTATGTTCTGAAATTTTTCTACATCACATAATAGTTTTTCTACATTACATAAACGTCTATAGAATGCATTTTTGATGATCAGCTGTAATTGTATAGCCGATGCGTATTATGTGGACGAGTACCAGAGCTGAGGTAAAATAGTTAAACTTGAGACTTTGGACTCTCACGTAGTATTTTTTCACCAACTATCAAACTGCTGCTTCTAAACATTATTTCGTTGTATTGTTGTCGCTATGTTTATAAGCTTATGTCTAAAATCGTTAGGAAAAAATTTGCAAACTCCAAACAAAGACGCACTGCGATTTTAACTCGCATTTTTTTTGGAAGGTTAAACTTTTTGTATCCCGCTCAACTTCAAGTGCTCTACTCACGATCTCTGTGCCTCAAATCTGCCGGGAATGAAACAGTTATTATAGCAAATTTAGGTGACTTATATCCTCCGCAGGTGCTTAGGAATTTGATATTAGATTACAAAACAATAGCGTTAGCACATACCAATTATCATTATGATATAATCTCATCAGCATAAATGTTTATTTGTTGACATATGTGCACAAAAAGATAGTTTCAAATTAAAGAGCGGGCGAATTTACCTGTTTTACGTGTACAATGAATTACTTCCTCTCACCATACTTTCAACATTATTTACAATCGTAAAATCTTTGGCGTGTGTGTCAATATATGTTGCCCCGAGGCGTTATTTTCAAAGTTAACAGTCTTCCTTAAGTGACAGGGATTTGTGAGTAAGTGTAAACTACACTAGAGATTACCTTTTTTATGCTTCTCTCTAAATATTTTGTTCAATCTTACATGGCTATTATAACACCAGAATTGGTTTACATGATAATTAAGGATCTCTTTGTACAAATTAATAAAAATCTAATATCGTAACATTTCTTTTTTATTTTCTTTTTGTTACATAACTTCATTCTCTATTGCAGCTCGTGAGAATGGCTGTGCTGCCTTCGCAGCAATTTAGGAAATTTATAATTTCAAACAGCGATAGAAAATTTATTCCTCC
>JACJUY010007644.1:0-42459 GCA_014220935.1 Platorchestia sp. MABIK
CAGGAAGCTCGAATGGGTACAATATATTCCCCCAAAACTAGAGGGTTAGTATCATATGTCCTGGTGATGTCCTTTAACCTCACAAGAAAAATCATTTGAAAGCAGAACATTATTGGAATAATCTCAGGCTTTCTTCTCATTCAAAATAACGAAATCAGTATCAAAATAATTAAAGCACTAAAACCTTCAGTTAATCTTTGCAAAATTTCTCACAACTGCTGTCGAAAGCATATGAGTTGAAGTTGTACGTTTCACTGAAAAGCCAGAAAAAGACTTATCCAATTATTTTCCGATATATTTACTTGGATTTTCCCGACTGAAATAAACAAAATCCAACTAGATGCTTTTCTCCCATGTTGGCAAATTGATAAAAGTTATACTTCTTTTAAGGGATTTTATCATTTTCGATAAAAGGGAAGTTTTACAGTAGTTGAAAATTATAGGGCGATGTAGATAATAATGATGGTTATGGTATTGTTTATAAGGCTAGTTTACATCAAAGTTGTTTCAGTCAAAAGCTCAGACTAACAAACTGAATGACGACTGCACAATATGAATGTTACTAAATGTTTCACCAACACAGTCAAGCACTATTGCTTGATATGACTGAATCTAAATATCTGACTAACCTTGTTAATGACTGATGCCAAATGTCCGACTATCATATTGAAGGAATACGACATGACTTGACTGATTCCAAATATATGGCGAACATTCGCTGACAACTACAGAACATAATTGATATTATAAGTTGTAAGTTTGACTTACATACTTTTTGCTCACTACAAAACTAAACTGAAACGCGTCACAAATTCTGCATGAAACATTGACGTGCAAGTGCTGATCTCCACTTACCATATCTACTACTTGAAATAACAGTACTACTTTATACCATTTTCCTGGTTCTCTCTTTTTTATTGAAAATTTGAAAATATCGAAGAGCGGCTTCGAAATAACAGTATCACAGTTCTTGCTGGCGGGATCTCCATGTACAATGCCTACTACTTAAACGACCAGCATCATATTTTTCCCTCGTGGGATCTCCAAGTATCATATCTACTACTTGATATAAACAGCATCACAGTTCATTTGGCGGGATCTATTAGCATCATGTCTACTACTTGAAATGACCACCATCTCAGTTCTGGCTGGCGGGTATTTTAGATGCGACGTCACAAGACTGGAGTCATAACTGTGATTAGCATGACTGCTGTGTAATGAGACCTGCGTCACAGTGTTAGCATCTGACGTCAGAGACTCGTTCAGTTCCAGAAAAAAACTCTGCGAAGAAGCTGAGGCTGCAAGGTCGTACCTGGCGCGTCAGCCGGAGAAATTAAATGTTTATGTTAAGCTGCAGTTCTGCATAACAAGGCGAAAAAAATATCACACATATTCTATCTACTTGTACCAAATAATAACGATGTATTCGTTATAGCATCTAAGAAAGCATCGCAATTAAAGACAAAATCTGTCTCTAACCTCGATATTTTTAGTAGTCACTCGAGTATAATAGATCAATTTTGAATCTTGTTGACGCAGATCTCAGTGAACTACGTTATCAAAGATTCATTGTTCATGGATAAACATGATTTTTTTGCACATGAAATTGAAGATAGTATTTTCGTTCTTGTGGCCAAGACCTCTATGGCTGTAATGTTAGAAGCTAGAAGTAACAGATTTCAAAATTATTATGATGGTATATTCATGAGCCCCATCTATAGTAAGGTTGTTAGCGAAACGGTTAGCTGAAGGTAATGACCATCTGCACTTCATCCAAAGCTTGGAAAAAGTTTTTTTCAGCGCCAAATATTTTTCAATAAATGGCAAATTACTTGTATTGTTGGAGAAACTTCTGAATACTAATACGAATTTCTTGTACTCGGAATGCAACGAAATAAAAACTACGTCTTCACAGTATAATTCTTTTCTCGTTAGCCACTCAATCAAACTCCGTGGACAGATAAATATTTTTTCTGGAAACACTGGTTCATTTTAGAAAAAACATCAGTGATTCACCTAATACAGTGCATAATCAAGTGATACGTGCTGTTCAGCGTGCAACAGCAGTTGGCTGTGTTGTAAAACGTATGCGTTGCAAAATTGAGAAATTTTCTTTTAGAAATTCAACATTCACAGCTATGGAACTCCGTTTTAATTCCTCATAAGGTTCAACGTATGTATAATATTGAAATATTTCATTTAGAAGCATTGAAACTTTGAAAAAGGTAAAAAAAGTGGAAGAGGCATTTAGCTTTCTTTAATTTTGTAGTGAGCTCAAGATAAAAATTATTTCCTTCCCATTTCCCCCAATCGTAAAGAGTACACGGTTAGTAATGTTCAACAGCGAACCAACCAAATATTAATACAAAGAGTCTTTTCAGGTTAGGATAGATGCTTCATTAGGACGTTATTCCCAACCGATGATGGGGATGAACTTTTGAATAAACAAAAAATCGAATATCATCATTCGCACAAGTATCTCAGTTGCGACCACACGAACTCATGCTTCAACTCTTCAACTCATCAACTTAAACTCTTCAACTTTAACTCTTCAACTTCAACTTTTCAACTTCAACTCTTTAACTTCAACTCTTCAACTTCAACTCATTGATGCTCTTCAACTTCAAGTCTTCAACTTCAACTCTTTAACTCTTCAACTTCAACTCTTCAACTCTTCAACTTCAACTCTTCAACTCGTTCGGTTATTTTCCATAATGGCCCAGCGCGTCACTTCCTCCCTCTTGATGCCAGATTTCTAGAAGCAATTGCAGTCGGGAGCAAGAATCAATTCACATGTCACGTGGGACTGCGCAGTTCACCACCTGCGCTGCATCACAATGAGTGGTGCGAGTTTATAAAGGGGGAGGGCGGCATGTGCATCCACGAGTTGCAGCGTGCACCCCAAGAGAGAAGCAACCAGGATTTGATTTCTTCTAATTTTTACATCCAAATATTTATACGTCAACATGAAGACGGTAAGATAAAGCTTCTGCTTTTTATTATCTAGCTTCTGCGTTTTAATTTTTAATGAAATTTGATTTTTTCACTATTTCTCACTATTTTGAAAAACCAAAATTTCTTCAAATTTTGAATCAAAATATTCATACGTTAACATGAAGACAGTAAGCTAAAGCTTCTGCGATTTTACATCTAACGAAAATTTGAAATTTTTTCCTAAATTTTCCTTATTCAAATTCAATGATTTGATTATTAATTTACTGAGGTTATTTGATAGGATGAGAATTTAATAGGCCAACACAGTGGTTGAAGGATTAATTACATATCAATGTGGCATAAATGGATACCTCGTAAATGTTTGCTGCCGTGTGTAAATGCAAGGTGAGCAATGCCGAGCTTGAGCTTAAATTCACAAGAATAGATTATGCTGCCTTTGATGTACTTCCGCCATCACTCATTCGTAAAAAATACGGTCTATGTGCTTCCGCCATCAATCAATCCTAGAAGGTACGGGCTAAAATCCCTGAATGGTTGCTGTAACACTTTTTCAGTTACTTATTAAAAAAATATCTAGCAAGATCCAATATAAATTTTACTACCCGAGTTACAGAGAATTTGATAAGCCAACGTAGCGGTTGAACGGTTAATTACATATCGATGTGGCATCAATGGACGCCTCAGTTATTTACTGTGTAATTACAAGGTGAGCAATGCCGAGCCGTGCAGTTTCATCATTGTGTGCGCATGATTTTAGATCTCAAATTAACTATGAGAGACCACTTCGAAACCTACGGTGCTGTGCAAAGCATTGAAAAATTTTTGCGTCATTGTTGCATAAAAATCGACAGCAAAGAAATATGATAAACTGTTATACGAACTTTTATGTTAAAATTTATATGTTATGAAAATCAGCAAAAAAAAATTTTTAGCTGGTTAGATATATAAAATCTCATTTCTGTGGGGTGTCGGCTGGGATTATATCGAGCCTTGTCCTAAATGCTTGACACAATTGCATTGCACTGGAATGTTTTCTACACCAAAAGAATTTATTGCTGAATTGCAGCATTAGTAAAATTGAGAAAAAATTAAATTAACGGGAGTTTTTTTAAATTTTATTTTCAAAATGGTAACGGTCCGTTAATAAAATAAACTGCTGACAGAAAACCAAACGTGAAATATTTATAAAATTTTGAGAGCAGTCATTGTTTCCGGAAAATTCCTACACAAGAAGTCCCCCAATCACTCCCATTTGCCACTCTCTGCTGGAGTAGCGTGTGTAAACTGTAGCAGTCTAGTTACACGACTCATTAATAAACAACTCAGGTAATGGGGGATTTTATTGGTTTTCGAGTGCATTGCCAAAACTTTTCCTCATACTCTATCATTGAGAGTTTGCTCTGCGGAGCTTTTGATGACAAATACAGTACGTTTATAAATTTGAAATCGTCAAAACTGCATGTCGTACTACGGCATTTCACATTCACTTCCACCATGAAACACGATCTTTGACAGAAATATTGCCTAGCTCATATTGGTTACTCTAGGAATTCAAAAGAAAATTTGTGATTATAAATTATTAAGGATAAATCAGTTTTCTTTTGATTGTACAGTTTTGAAACTTGTTGCCCCAATTAAAAAACGGGCAATTTCCACCAAATTTGAATTAATACTGATTTAGTACCCTTCTAACTCCACTCTTCTTCACTTTTATCAATTACAGATCTCGGCGCTATATCTGGCAGTGTTGGTGTTGACCTTCTCTATGGTCAGATGCTACCCTTCAGATCTTGATCTCACTGCTTCAGAGGTTGCTGAAGGCTCTGGAGGAGAAACCACGACTTCAATACCTGAAACTGAAACGTCAAGTTATGATTTTGACTTACCCAAAGTACTTAAACTCTTTCTGAACGACACCTCTAACACTACAAAAATTAACGGTGTAACCCTCACAGGTGACCCCGATGAGCTCGACCATGTCGATTACAGCGTGGATTCAAACTACGACTATTACTATGACAACCCAGATGATGACAAGCCTTCATCTGTCAAAGTCAGCAAGGTGGTCAGTCTCGTGTTGAAACCCGCTCCGGTCATTAAGGAAAACGTCAGCGATTCTACAAACTCGAGCATTTTCGGAGATGAGAGTGAGGGAAACGAAACCGACACAAGTGAAATCCCACCCATCATCCTTTCAAAGACGATCACATATGAAAAAGATCTTACAGGAAACGACACTGAAACCTCTACTGATGAGACAGGAAGAGACGTAGGTGATGTTTTTTCCAGTTCAGGAATACCTGCTTTTGCTCACGCTGCCGGGGCATCGGACACATCCGGAACAGAACATCTAAGTTCTCCTTCAACATCTTTCAACTCTGGGGTAGCCAACAGCGACAGCGCTGGTCATTCATCTCTTTTCGACGATGGCGCAGTAGGTTCCAGACACCGAAGGGAAGCTCCGGAATTCGACGATGACTACGAGGAATCGGAAAGCTCGACTGACATAAATGTGCACGCCTCTGTCAGTTCATCTGCAGGTAATTATAACAGGAAAATTTACGAGACGGTGAACACAGATCTAACCCAAGGTTCACTTTTTCCATCGTCGAACGCTGAACACGATCCTGCGCTTCAAACTTTCGGATCAGAGTCCGGTTTCGAACCTTCGTTTTCAGGTTCGTGAGAGAACAACAATCTAGGGCACGGTAGAGGACACAAGGTAGAGTAATTTATATTGGGGAAAATACACTTCCTCTTGTTCGTCTAGCCAATAGAACGGCTTCATTTCAAACGAACTCCATTACATCACCATTGCGAGATGTCGTTAGGCCAAAAGTGGTGCCAGATTTGAGGCTAGCAGTGTTGTCAAATGCAATATGAGCGCTGCTATTGGTTTGTTGCCATGACGTCAGCATTGCCACACGTTCGATGAAAAAAAAACTGTTTTAACCTTACCTTGTTTCTTCTACCGTGATCATGGCTCAGAGTCTGAGGCCATTCATTCGCAGTGAAAGAAATAAAAAAACATCTTTTATTAGGAAACGAAGTAAATTTTCTGACTCTGCATTATTTTCCTTTTTTGGAATGTCTGCTATCTCACTTCCAGTGAACACTCTGCGTTTGCAAGTTTTTAAAATTCTAGTTACCTGATGAATTACGGAAGTTTAATTTCGGCTTAGACATGAACGACTGATCTCGATGGTCCATGGTGTCACTCTCTCTCAATGCTAATTTCAAAAAACTTGAAATTTTAAACAAGGGACTAACGACGTTATTTCAGTTGCTTCTGAATGATAGCGATGCGACTTTTTCAAATATTTTCATAATAGCTACGGGAGGGCTAACAATATTATCCTCCAATGCCCGATTAAAGTATCATTCGATTAACTTGCATTTCTTAGCGAAACATAATCATCTATGATAACAAAGACTTACGTTCTTTTAAAAAATGCGTAGACCGGAGACCTTTTTGATAACATTTTTATTTCTTAATTCTGTCAGTGTCAAATTACTTGCACTCATTTCAAATTGGTAAAAATTTTCACGCTTTTTAAGAATCCAAATTTTACACAAGTCAAATTTTTTTACCAGTCAAAAAATGTCTTTTCTCTCTTTCCAGATGTAGCGGACCATTCCAACACGGATCCAGGCTACGCGACAGAAGGAGAAGAAGAAGAGGTCACCACGCAGGCCCCATACGACGAAGCAGACGCTTTGGTCCAGCGTCAGCGCATCGCAGAACTCAGAAGAAAGTTCCTGGAAGATGAGTCCCAGGCCGCCGCAGCGAAGGCTGACGAAGAAACAGAATCAGCCACCGACTACGAGTACAGTGACGACTCGGCTACCGAGACTCCCGCTCTCTCCCTACTGCCTGACGCTCATCGTGTGATTTATTACTGAACATAGAATGGTTAGAATATTCAGTGTTCATTACTGAACGTAGATTGTTCAGTAACATGGAATGTTCAGAATGTTCGGAATGTTCCACTGAACATAGAATGTTCAAAATGTTCAGAATGTTCGTTACTGAACGTAGAATGTTCTGTAACGGGCATGGTAAAGAATAGCACACAGCGAAAGTTGAAATATTTAGCGACTTTAGCTTTACGAAAACTGGGTTGCGCAGTGTCATGCGTTACCTAATTCGACGATAATAAATGCATTATTTTATTTCCTACATTGTTGTTGGGGGTGAACTTCAATCAATGTTTAGGTGGCAATTTTTTGGTTAGTTATTTTCTCCTACATTCTGAAGACGAATTCGTGAGTTGGAAGACCCGTGTAGAAAGCCCAGAGAAATTTTATTTTGTAAAAACGAGCTTGCAAGAAGGAAGCAATTTTATATTTTTTCTAGAAGATGAACTGACGTTGAAAAATGTAGCTGGATTGAAACGTTGTATCCCAATTGTCTCAAATTTTCCTGGATAGCTAATTTTATCATTGTGTATATGTTGTATAACACCGTATATTATTTCCGAGTCATATTTTTAGAACGTTCTCAATTAGAGTTAATGTTTGCTAATGTTTTTGTTTTTAAAAGACACATGGATGTTATTTGACTTTATTTCTCCTTTTCATCACTAACCTTCATTTACCAGGTACAAATGTTCTGATTAATCATTATTAAAATTTAGTTTATCGGACCTTCATAAATAGAAGCACATGAATTATCTGAAATAAACCATCGTGTTGCAACAGCGGCAACTGAAGCATTGACTTTATAAGCCCAGAAAAATTGACGAAAACAGTACACCTTCTTTTTTAAAATGCTTACAAAGCCTTTTTACCATTTCATTGGGAAAAATAAAACAAATAAATCTATATCTTCTACCGAAAATTAACACAAAAATGTGTTAAACTTTCATATAAGTAGAATCCACGTGTGCGGGTCTAGCTAATGAATCAACAGTTAGATGCCTTTATATTCATCATATACGTGAAAGAATTGGTATGGTCTCCCAAAATTTCACCGACAACTCCACATTAGCGTTGGATATTTGAATGGTAGGATGATCATTAAGATTTAAATTCCACGTACTACTAACAAAAATCACGCTTCATACAACGTTCAATGATGCCACCAACCATCAATATTACAAATAACATATTTCATTGTCAAGTGACAGTCGCAGCCTTTATTTCATTTGATAATGAAGCGTGTGAAATCGTTTCTTCATTGTTTTCTTGGTGTGAACTAAACGCATCTGACTGAGTTAAAATAAAGGTACATTTATAATAAACGTTTATAATGAGCGGTAAAATAATTGGTCATTTATATTAAACGTTTATAATCAGCGGAAAACCTTTTTTTATAGCGCGCGTCACATATGCTGTACAATCATAACCTGTGCAGTCACGCTCATAGAGATTCGAAAGCCCTGGATAGCCAAAATAATGATTTGCAATAAAATATAGAAAGATTACTTGATAATTCGGCATGAAGGAAAATAACTCTTGAATATTACAGAAGATTTTAAAAATATTTCATTATTCATATATTTCGTTAAATTTTCTTTGAATAAACTTTCATGTAAAAAATGCACCCTGTTCAAAAATGATGAGAAAAATATAAAGGGTCTGTCGAATCGAATTTACACACCAAAAAAACTTTCATAAGATGTAATAAAAAGTACTGTACACGAAACTGTCTCTACTACCGTTGAGAAAGATATGACAGATGTGTTCTGTTTTTTTTTCCTTGTGTAATTACAAGGATAAATAGTGTTGAAACGTTAAAAATTATTCCACGACACATTTCTTGAAAATGATTCTATAGAAGGGTCACCATAGGAGTAAAAACTAGATGCGGCAGCCATGACTTTACTGAACATAGGCGCAAAACAGCGAAGATCAATTATGAACACCAAGTGTGTAGTGCGGCCGGCACAGTCTGCCTCAATGGCGTGCGGCGGGAGCCCGTAGTTAAGAAACGGGCCAGCGCAGTAACCCTCCGCACTCCTCCAGCTCGCTCCTAGAAGTCTGAGTCAAATACACGTACCTTTGGATGAAAGTATAATTTTAATTGAAAATTTAACTACTTTGCAGGGAAACTAAACGTCATGCTGAAGCGGCTCACAAAACTTTAGGAAGGACTTGAGATTGCCTTATTTTGAGAGCCTGCAGCAGCTAAACAAAATTAGCCCATACAATGGCATTTAGCCAACCAGCTAGACTGGAAGCGAGGCTACAAAAGAGCTTAAGCTTATTCGTACCTAAAGTTCATAGTTATGAACTCGTACGCTCAGGCAAAAGTTAAGTTGGAAGATCCGTTCGCACTGGGAATTATTAAATATAATCAAAGCACTGAGATGGAAAGAGAACACCGCACTGAAATTGCTTCCCAACTCACCATAAAGGACGTGCTTAGAAGCCCGTTCTTCCGTGCAGTAGAGCTCAAGAGACGCGCGCCGCCCGAGGAGTGCCGCCGAGCCGCCGCAACGCCTCCACCGCGTGAGGCGAGGACAGTCGCCGCTGGAACTTCGCCATGTTGCGTCAGGCCACGAGAGCGCAGAGCTGCCCTGGCTCCAATCTTCGGCTTGGAGCTTCACGAAGAGCTTACATTTTTATAAATAAGTTCATCTTTTCAAAATCGTTGACATCCCATTATTTTCGAAGAATAATAAACAAAAGTAGAATTCTTGAAGAAATGTCTTAAATTAAGGTCCCAGGGTAATGACGATGCTGATGTCCCGAAAACCAAGGAGTGCTGATGGAGCCTTCTTTCCTGAGGACCGAGTGCTGAAGCCTCCAGAGTCTGGCATTTCTTGGTGGAACTCGTTTGCGTTCTAAATCTGCAGGTGACTCAAGAAGAAGAACGGTGAAATTAAAAACAAATTTTTCAGAGTTAGGCTTGTTGGTACACAAGCCCAGCACAGGTGTTTACTCTTTCCATAGTGCGTCTTATTTATTTTAGTGCAATGGAATTGGCTTAGAATTTGTCAGCAAAATTAAACTCACAATTTGCCCATGGATCGTTTTATTCTACAACATTTAAAGTATCTTAATGACTTGAACTCAAACTCTTCTTCCTACCATGCACCAGTAAACTCTTCAGAGATTTCCAAACGCACAAAAGCAGGAAAGAACAAATTACACATGGAAAATAGATTTTCAATTAAGGTTCCTAAATACATAGCTCGTCTAGGTGCGCCTATTCATGCACACTGTACAAACAAATCATTTTTATTTGGGAAATTGTTTTTAATTGAATAAAAATTACCTTAACCAAAAAAGGCCGGGGGCGATGACTTGACTAGCATCAATAACTACGTACAAACCAATTGCTATACTACCGCTCGATGTACCATAAGATTTTCTGGAAAATAGTGCATCATAAAGTATAGTCTTATCTTGAGCGCATTTCCTTTACTTATAAAATCGATCTCAAAAGTAAAAACTATCAATCACAAAAGTGCAAGACTTTCGATCTCAAAAGTCAGCAATCAAACCATTCTAAATCACCAATAATTTCTCGTTTCAAACAGCGATGAGGGAAACATGGCACTCTCCATTTTTACTTGACTTTAAAAAACATTTGATAGTGCAGATAATAATATATATTTATATCTGCTATATGTTTTTACAACTATATCAGATTTATTCATTTATTTATATATCAGATATATTTATTTCCGCTATACCACAATGGCATAAAAGGCCTTCCTCAGAATTGGTTTAAATTAAACTATTCAAGTCTTCAAAAATGTATAGTAATTGACAATTCTACTTAAAAGCTGCAAAAATAATCCATAGAGTCCCTCATGCACCTGAGGGACATCTGAACGTTGACGAGAATATCAAACGTTGACGAGAATATCAAACATTGACGAGAATATCAAACGTTGACGGGAATATCAAACGTTGACGAGAATATCAAAAGTTGACGAGAATATCAAACGTTGACGGGAATATCATACGTTGATGAGAATCTCAAACGTTGACGAGAATATCAAACGTTGACGAGAATATCAAACGTTGACGAGAATATCAAACGTTGACGGGAATATCAAACGTTGACGAGAATATCAAACGTTGACGAGAATATCAAACGTTGACGGGAATATCAAACGTTGACGAGAATATCAAACGTTGACGAGAATTTCAAATTTCAATGTCAGACTGATATCAACACATTTTTGTCATATGATTAACTAGTTCATATTTTAAAATATAATTATAGTAGGTAATTTTTCTATCATATTTTACTTCAGTATCGTTCATTTCTTGACAGGCTGCTGTACAAGGTTTATTTTACCCTCAACGTTATTCAGTTGTCTGTTTGATATTAATTAAGTGCATTCTTATGTCCTACTATAATGATATAAATGCTTGCGGTGAATGAATTTATATAAAAAACATAACCACCATCTAACCCAATAATACCCGTCGTGTGTTTATTTATATATTGATTTTAAATATCTGTTTGGTGTCCGCTTCTTAAGAAACATAAGATGCCTGAATGTGCGGTATCATGGATATCGAATTCTTCAGTGTGATGGCCTTACATCCATTGAGATGTTTGGCATTTTATCAGGATAGGTTCGTTTAGGAGAGGTTTGGTTAGATTAGGACAGGATAGGTTAGCATTGGTTAGGTAATATTGACAGAATTTTTACACGGGTCCACCTAGCTTAACGATGACATTGTTCAAAGAATTTCCACTGGTTCTGCTACTACCTAACAATACCCTTGGATTATTTGTTTGGAGTCCGCTTCTTCCAATTCTCTGTCACGCTCATAAAGAGAGCCATAATGACCGTATCTGTGATACGAGTTTCACCATTGCACGAGTAAAAGAATATTTTTATCACGGGTACTGTTAGGATGGATATTTGTTAGTCATCCACGTGTGGAAAGTTTGTTCAAGAAAAGTATTGAATCCCGTCATTTTTGGAGGGTGGTGCACACTAGTCTAACCTTATAATATCCGTCGTGTGTTTGTTTATATATTGATTTAAATATCTGTTTGGTGTCCGCTTCTTAAGAAACACAGGATGCCTGAGTGTGCGGGATCATGGATACCGAATTCCTCAGTGTATTGATTAGATTGCGTTACACGCATTGATATGTTTGACATTTTATCAGGATAGGTTAGCAGAGGTTAGATAATGTTGACGGAATTTTTTCACGGGTTCACCTAGCTCAACGATGACATTGTCTGTGGAATTTCCACGGTTCCTGCTACTACCTAATAATACCCTTGGTTTATTTGTTTGGAGTCAGTTTCTTCCCTTTCTCTGTCACGCTTAAAAAGAAAGTTAAATGACCGTATCTGTGATACAATTTCACTATTGTGCATTACGGGGTGGCGCATAAGTAACGCACCCTTTTAGAAAATTAAAAATAAATATACCATGAAAGGTATAACGATAGGGTTAATTGCAAACGATAGAGGAACTCTTGAAGTTTATTTACATGTCGTTTCCTGTGTGCAGATACCCAGTGTATATTGCGGAATAAATAAGGGTGCGTTACTTATGCGCAACCCTGTACAAGAATATTTTTTATCACGAGTTCTGTTAAGATGGATATATTTGTTTGTCATCCACATCTGGAAAATGTGTTCAAGAAAGGTATTGAATCCCGTCATTTTTGGCGGGCCGTGCTCACTAGTTATTGAATAAAGTGCCAATGCATTAAATTGTAATTACCTTCGAAATCAGGAATAAAGCTGCCATTCGGTCGTGAAGTTCAGAGATGACGCCAAGGCGCAATGAACTCGACAAAGAACAAAATATTCAAAAATTACTTTTAGAAGTGAATTTTGAGTTGACCTAGTCAGAGTATGATTATTTGTAGTATTGAACACTATTTCTTATTGGTATGGAAATAGATGTATAGTATGGAGCAATAAGATTTAAGCATTGTTATTGTAATTATCTAAAATTTATTTAAGAATGAAGTTACCTGTGTGCAATTCCACATTTTTCACTGCGTTATTTCTCAGTTGTGTACTTAGGTCGATTGACTTGATAATTATTAAACTTGTGATACCTATAATGAGGCTTGGATAAAAATATTCAACAGAGCATTCAAACAGTATTTTTTCGCTCCTCCTTCGCTATGAAAGACTTTCTGTAGTAAGTAATGAGTTCAATTATTATGAACTTACTTGTAATGTTCTTCTTAGAACTAAGTTACCGTTGTGAGAAATTTCTGGTCCCCGTTGCCAAATCCAGAAAAATCCAGTCCTCATGCCAGAAGTTCTTCCTCGTGTATGTCAGGAGTGAAGTCATTGTGTCAGTGTCCGGCGCCCCTAGAGTAAATTTGGTCAAGTTTTCAAAAATTACTCCTGCATTTACCTAAAAGGTGTTAAGAAAAATACATGTAATGCACCACAATATGACAGTTTCAAAATTAAATACACTCCTATAAA
The DNA here is from genome assembly GCA_014220935.1 of Platorchestia sp. MABIK. Taxonomy (NCBI): domain Eukaryota; kingdom Metazoa; phylum Arthropoda; class Malacostraca; order Amphipoda; family Talitridae; genus Platorchestia; species Platorchestia sp. MABIK. The sequence goes on from JACJUY010007644.1 coordinate 13,334, forward strand.
TCTCTGAGGCTTGAAACGTCTACTGAGGAATAGACAAAATCAAACGATAGAGAAAACGCATACAACTCATTTCTTCATTGTAAATGATCCAGCTAACAAAGGAACTCAGAAAACAGGGTAGCACAAATTATTCACAACACAGTAAGAAAGCCTAGAGTCTTCACGACTTAGTAGCACGTGCTTGTTAAAAGATCTAGCAAAGAACAAACCAAACTTTCCTAACCAGATTTCTGATGCTTTCGATATACTGTACTCAACGGTTTCTTTTTTAGCGGGAAAACTCAGCTCAGTGTTGCTGTGAGAAGCTTGCTTTGAAAAAGCCAAATTTTTACTAAAGTGCTCTGCATTCAACGCAAAAACATTTTTCTATTCTATCCACTCACGATTCGATACATTTATTACGATATACGCATATACTGTAATTAGAACTGTTAAACTATGCTGTTGAGGAAATTTTGCTAAAGAGATCTCATAGTTTCATTTTCGTTAAGTCTTATGGAGGGTTATGGATAAAAAACTATTTCCAAGGACCTACAACACAAGAATAAATCTGCAGTTAATCTTCTACGAGTACCGTCATTTTCAAACATGATTTACTGTACTTGTTTTTCAGGTGATTTTTTTCGACATTTCCTCCGGATGCCAACTTCTGGAAACTGTCGAAATCAGAGTTATTATCAATGCTAAGTGAGCCTGCACAGCATCGCAATGAGCAGCACTTGAGTTTTAAAAGGCACAGGACGGGTTGTGATCTAAAGAGACTCAACGGGGGCACCTCGAGAGAAGCAAGCAGGGCTTCTTCGGATTAGATTCTTCTAGTTTATCCGTCAGCATGAAGACGGTATGAGTGTAGTGTCTGCATCTCTTCAGTTAACATTAATATTTGCAGTGTGTTACCTAACAAGCGTTCGACTTTAAAAACTGAGCATGAAGACGGTACGCGTGTATTGTTCGGATCTCTTCACTTAACATTAATATTTGCAGTGTGTTACCTCACAAGTGTTGGATTTTAGAATTAAAATGGCGTCCTAGAATTTTAATCAACTTGGTTTTCAGGGCTCATTAGCATAAGTACTTTTGCCGTTGATCTATGGAAGTGAATGAGTAAGTTACGAAATTATTCCCCACGACAGTTTCATGCAGCCACTTAAAAAATTTTGCCAGGATTTAGACAAAAGGTGTTTGTTAATTTTACCCATTAAATGAGGGGCATTCGAAATATGTAAGATAATATGTCAAATAATCAAATGTCAGAAACTTTAATAAAGTGTATACAGCATTTATTGCATAACATTATCTCCCCAATTTGGCAAAATAAATCGTTTTCATTTAAAAAAGAGTTCTGATGAATAAAATACTTTCAACTTTAATGCATTGAATTCCCTTTCTTTACAGGTATCTGTGTTCATTGTGTTGGTGTCCGCCTTCGCTGCGGTCAGATGCCATCCTTCAAGTCCCTCAAAAGAAGCAAATCACGGCACTGCTGCTGAAAATCGATCACATTTCCAGGTTTTTGGCAATGGAACTACAACTCCACCTCCTGAAATTGCCACTCAGACTGAAGTTTTAGAGCTGGAAGATTTTGGGTTCAGCGTGCCTCAAGTCATCCAGGCATTTTTGAACGACACTCCTGAAGTTGAAAATGAGACTGAAGATCCGGATCCATCTATTTTTGGATTCAACACGCCTGTAATCATCCAACTGCTCTCGAACGATACTGCTAACTCAACAGCGGATGGTGACATAGAACGTTCAGATGACACAAGCGTAATCGATCCTGCATATCGTAGTTCGTCTTCCAATGACGACCATGTTGAAGATGATAACGATGATGAAGATGATGAAAGTGATGGTGATGAAGAAGATGATGAAGCGATTTCCGTCGTTGAAGACAACCAGTCTGGTGGTCCAGCCGTACCAGCTGACGAGGAAAACGTTCACAATTCTTCTGTCACCAGTAAATTGTAGACTCATTTGAAGGCTTAGACATCACAAACCTCTAAGCTCCGGAAATTCAAATACCTCAGGGTCAACTTTCTACCCATCTATAATCTTTTCAAAAATTTTTGTATCGGAGACTGCCAGTTTAAAAAAATGTAACTGAAACGTCTACTTGTGAGACAAGGAGAAACGTGGGAGATGTTTGTTATGGTCCAGAATCCAAGCCTTCATTTCCGGGACTAACGTCTGTGATACAACCTATCCTGGCTTTGAATTCGATCAGCAGAAGAGAAATGGAAATCAAACTGAAGAATACTCAGAACGAAGGCTCAATTTCAGAACATAGCTACCGCTTTTGTTAATTTTCTTCTTCAACCAATTGATATTGAGCTAATATTTGCTATGACGGCAATCCACAGTCCTCTTTTGTTACATTTCCTTCTTTAGATCATGGCTGTGCCATATAATTTTGGAAGCTATGTTGTAACTCGCTATGGGACCGGAGCGATCCTGAAATATATGAATTTAATACTCAAATGTGTCCAGTTTAAAAGCCTTGTGAAACAATCTACTTATGTATCTCTTGGGGGTAAATAAATCGTTCAAGTTGTTAAAAATATTGAATTTCGGATACCTTCAGGATTATCATTCACCAATTTTTCGAACTCGGTAGCAGGTAAAAAATCCCGAGTTTTTATAGGATTTAGATTCTGAGTGTCTTAGTTCTCCAGTTACATTCACAGTCGTACCTTCATTTTGGTTTTCATAAGGTAATTTCACATCTGATTGTTCAGAATCTAAGCCAAGGTGCAGTATCAGCAAGATTAGGTGATGCGATAAGTGATAGCGCCGCTGGTTTTTCTTTTATGCCGTCACACATTCAGGGCAGCAACAAACGTCCATTACTGAGAAAATTTTGCCAGGGAGATTCTCTCACCTTTAATTTATTAAAATACACCATTTTCTCAACGTTTTACTCATAGCTAAGCCTTCAGTGTTAGGCTAATGTTCGTGAAAAATTAATTGGTATTTTGAATTCCAGTTCTTTGCAGAAATGCATTACGCAATTTTTTGTTACTTCAAAAACCAGAATATTATGGACATCATTTTAAACAAAAAGACTCAGGAGACAAACTTTTGTAGAAATACCTATTGTAAATGTCCGGTGATATTGTATTCCGTTGAAACGACAGTGCTATAAAAAAGCGATTTTACACGTACTCATCAATTTTCATGTGCTCATCGCAATATTTATCGATAAGACGGAAAAATAAATTTTGGAACATGTTGTTTTAATTTTCATTTACTTTACCATGAGTAGGAATGTTATCTTACTAAATCAGTTCCTGCCCTTCATTTTCGGCATGGTTTTTATTTATAACAAGTGTTTGTCAATGCCTTTGTTTTTTCTAATAAAGGAAATTTGATTTTAATGCTCCTTTTCTTAACATTCTTTCGTCTGCCATCTTTAAACATTCGAATTCATAATGATGAATATTCAATTTCGATGAAATTCAAAAGAAACTCACGGAAGAAACTTTTAGTTCTTTGTGTTTATCAAACAAACAAACCAAGAACGAATTTTAAATTCGCTGCTCAAACCTCCACAAACTTCATCTCGACATGAGAATAATGAAGGACAACCTTATTTTTTAAAAAATGCAGATCTTTAGAAGACCTGCTTTCATATCAGAGCGGACAAAAATAAAGAGTACTTTCATAAGTTATAAAAAAGAATAGTAAATGAAAGAATTTAAAGTTAATAAAAAATCAACTATGCAGGTCCACGATTTGCAGATGAGAAATTTTTTTTTGGCAAGTGTTGGGTAAAGTTTAAAAGTTTCTACTCAGGTTAGGTAATGATTTTTCGACAACATGAGGAATTGAATTGGTGAGATGAACATCAAAACATTGGGTGGACTAAATATTGATGAAGGCAATATTAGGCCACTTTATGTTCCTTAAGAGTGTTTATTTTTAAACGGCTTGCTGTTTTGAATGTGAATAAATAATCGAGTATGCTTCGTTCGTGAGAGATGTGAGATCAAATCATAATTTTTTATAAGCTTAAACCAATAGTGCTGAGAATGATTAAAATCATCTGAAAATAAAAGAACATTAAACGTCTGTACTAAAGAGCAGGCATAACTTCAAAGGGAATATTTACCCACTGAATTGAAGAGATCTACTTCAGTTCTCTCGATCCTGAGTTGTTATCGTTATGAAAATATTGTAGCGAGCGTCGATTTCACCAAAAAAATGGGTGACCAAGATAAGGCATTCATAACGGCAGGAAAATGGAGCTGAAAAGCAGGCGAATACTAAAAGAAAAGTGTTACTAAAAATCAAAGCAAGAAGAAAGTACAGAAGGTTACCCATGCCCAAGAGGGTAAATGAGGGCGTGTCTGTATAATAGTTAACAATTTAAACAATTTATTTACGACAGGCGATACAGAAGTAGATTGTTTCTTAAGTCTAGTACAATGGTCAAATTTGAGTATAGCTACCTGTGGGCCCGAATAAGTTCAGTGACTTCTAGGTCATCCTAGTATCAACGCTATTCTAAGGAATACAATTACATTTAACCTAATTCACTTAACCTAGTTGCTTAATTATTCATTCGAAATTCGATGCTTAATTTTCCAAGTTGTTTTTATGGGCTAGATGTTAACAGTATATGTATTCTAGAAGCGACTTGAGAACAGACATTAACCATGACAAATTACCCTATCAGGGTGAGTCATTTAGGAGAAACGATTTGGCTTGGATATCTTACATGATTAACATTGCGATAGGAAAAGAGATTCAAGATTTATTTTGAAAACTTTATAAGCACTACATTGACGGATTTCCGCAGGGATTGAGTTCCAAGTTTTAGTACCAATAGAGAGGATACTGTGTTGTGACCGAGCTTTTGAATAATAAGGAAGTGTGAAGTTACTTCTATTCCGGGCTAAATGATCGTGATTACCAGTTTGTACAGTAAGTAATTGTTTGAGGTCTCTGTCCCCATCATTGAATAATGTTTTATACATGAAATTACTCATGGAAAGCTTTTAGAAATCCAAAAGTTTGCGCATTTTAAAACTTTTAAATGAATCATCTGAATGAGCCTTAAATTCTAGTTTCTTCACTGCTCTGATGGCTCTTTTTTCCAGAGTAAAGAGTATGTTGGTTTTATTTCTATGAGTTCCGTGCCATGCTTCAACTCCGTCATGTAAATATGGTAGAATAAGCGCTCGATAAAGTATTTGCAAAGCTTCTTCAGGCAATGAATTTTCATTTTATGGAAGATTCCAACGAATTTTGATAATTTAGTATTAATATGAGCGATGTGCTCTTTGAAGGTCAGATGTTTATCTATTACGAAAGCAGCAACTCGTGTAAAATGTATCTGAATAGGAAGCTGATGTGAAGAGACCTGAAAAAAAAGAACCAAGGAGACTGACAAAATAATGTTTTTAATTAGCTCTGTATAACTTTGGAAGACACACATACATTTGGAACGATGCTTTTCTTGAATTGTGTTCTCATTTTTAGAAGAACGTTGAATTTTCCTGTCATTGCATGATGTGAAGAACGAGCACGTACAGCACTGACTGCCACCAATTACTCTAGTGTGCACGGCTCGTCCAAAATTACATGATTCGATATTTTCCTTGAATGAGATGTGAATGAGAAACAAACTTCCAGATGTGAATGAGAGACAAACATATCCATCCGAATAGTACCTGTGATTAAAAGTTCTTATTTACACTGAATATATAAACAACGCTGATTTACTATTCATGAAATTATTCATTTTACACTCCATTAGCACGGATACATCAAAAGAAAAATAGGTGATATCATTTTATTTATGAAACGTGTGCCTTTAAATAAAAACTTTTGCAATTGGGAACTTTTTAATCAAAACTTTTGCATAATAAAAACTTTTAAGATAAAAAAAAATGTAATAAAAACTTTTGCAATTGGGAACTCGTCAGTTGGCGTTCGTCAAAGAGTGACACAAGTTCCTGACAATAAAAATTTTCTAGATATTTAGCTAGCAATACAAGCTAGATACACAAAAGACATTTTTCTCAGATTTTCGGTAAATTCTAAGTAGCGATAAACTCAGTCCACTCGAAAGTGGCGTATACAAAATCCCCATTTTTGAGTGACCATTGATGAGTGAATTAGTTCTTTGTAACTTCAGAAGACGTGCATGAATACGAAACGAAGCTTTTCTTAAATCGCATTTCTATTCCGAGATTAGCTTGAAATTTCCACGTTTAATCAGGTTATCACTACATCACTACAACGATCACTACACCGATCAAATTTTCATGTCTGCGTTAAAAAACCATTAGAGTTATAAGGGCATTGGAATATGATGCTTACATGAGGAATTCATTCAAAAGTTTAAAAATACTTCAGCTTTTGGATTGCTACAAGCTCTCCGGATGTAATTTTATGCATAAAACATGGGATAATGAGGGCCACAAAGATAATTTTTAACTGTACAAATTGGTCATCATGATCAAATAACCTGAAATAAAAATTACTTCACACTACGTTGTTATTCAAAAGTTCCGTCACAACACAGTATCCTAGAACCTTTATTAGAGCTAAGACTTGCGATTTAATCCCAGCCAAGATCCGTGAAAAAAATTCTTAGGCTGCCGTCACACGGAGACCAAATGGTGACGTTTCGTCATAATCATCTACAGTCAGCGGCACTGTCCAGCGCCCCGAAACCGTCAGATTTCAGCCTTAGTTTGACACCAGCTTAGTCATACCATGATTTCATCTGACTGAAGATGATTATGACGAAACGTTACCATTTGGTCTTCGTGTGAGGGCGGCCTTACAAAGCGCTCAAAACAAATCTTAAATCTCTATTTTATTGGAATATTAATGACGTAAGGAAATCAAGTTAAATCTATTTTGTTATTCCATTCATCTTGCTATGGGAATTTTCCATTACGATGTAATGTCATAGATCTGATGTTTGATCTGAATTCTAGTCTTGTACATACTCCATATTTTCATCTAACTCATGTTAACTTTTGTTGTAAAGTTAAGTATTGAATCTAGAGTGAACCAGTTTATTGATCAGTCTAGTCTGCACAACATAATTGTAAACTTTAAAATAGCTAGGAGTAAAATTGTTGTTGTACGGAATAAAATACTGGCTTTAACTTCACTCAAGTTTGAATTCTTCGCAACTCCGAAAGTCCCTTTACTCTCCTAAAATAATTAGGAAGCTGCGTTGTTTGCTTGCTAGCTTGCTTTGTGTCTCCGGCTCTATTCACGTCATGTGTAATAAAACAGATTCTTAAGCACAACAAAATGACCAAATATGCATTCTTGAATTACGATTTGTTGATGTTGATTAGAATTCACTCTGAAAATATCCCGGCATGAAAAAGAAGGAATTCAACTGCAGATACAAATTTTAAAATAATTTTTGAAACTATCTTCACAACTTTTACTCTGCAAACTTACATAAAAATAGCCCCACCATACAGCATATATTACGGAGATGATTTGTTAATGAGAAACATCTCCTTCGTTAGACGTCATTCATTCTGGCCGGAAATGAACTGCTGATCTGATAATACCCATCAAATTATGAAAACAATAATATTGTTCAGTCATTCATTTTTAAATTTTCTGGTTCAAAAGTGAAATGAACCGTTCTATTTAACGAGCTTCCTCTGACGTCATTGCGTGAGTTCATTCGTATTCGGTGGACATCTCAGGTCATGGCCTTCGGAAATCGAGCAAAGAAAGTACGCTCGATGGCTGTGTATATATGAAGCCTATGCAACGCTGCACTGGAGAGCAGCTGTACCTGCTGCCCGGAGGAGCTGCACAAACTGCGCGGAAATTCCAACTATGAAACTCGTAAGTGTACGTGTGGCATTATCATCCCCGTCTGAACATTCTCACTCATCGTTTGTAGCAATTAACCATCTGAACATTCTCACTCATCATTTGTAGTAATTTACCGTCTGAACATTCTCTATCATCATTTGTAGTAATTAACCATCTGAACATTCTCTCCCATCATTTGTAGTAATTAACCATCTGAACATTCTCATTCATCATTTGTAGTACTTAACCATCTGAACATTCTCATTCATCATTTGTAGTAATCAACCATCTGAACATTCTCATTCATCATTTGTAGTAGTTAACCATCTAAACATTCTCACTCAAAAAATGTTGACGGAATTTACCGCAGTTCGCAGCACTTCTGGTGGCAGCTCTGCCGCTGCTGGGGTCCTGTTCTTTAGCCGAAAACTTGGCCTCGGAGGTGCGAGAGCCTCTGCCTCGCTCCCGGCATCAGGTTCCGGCTTCAGAAGACTATGGAGTTGACGAAGGTATGCATTTACTATTGGTGTGGTGGATGATTTAAAGTAATTTCAAATAATAGTAATTCATTGCATGAACAACTTTAAAAATTTTGGAAATGGCCTGTTCAGTAATGGCGTCCAAACTGAACTCTACCGCTAGAGGGGTGCATCGAACACGTATCATATGCGCTCATTATGTGTATAGTGTGTCTCATTTGCGGTACAAGCCGGAAAAATACAGGTGTCTCAATTAATTCATCCTATAAAATTAATTTCATTATAATTCAAGTTCATCCTATAATTCAGCAAATTTCGGTGTGTGCCACATTCGACACACCGTGTAAAGAAGGGTTAGAATCGATAAATTGCTCAGTGTTCAATAAATTCGAACGCCCGACTGTTCAAAATCTTAGAGCAAAATTCTCCATTCTATCTATGAAAACTTCATAAATTTTGCATTAGCGAATGAAATAAGCGAAATTAATATCATCCAAGCTTTGACTCTATGGGTGCAATTGAAAAACTCCTTGATCAAATAGAATTTTATTTATTGGTCATCCTCGTCCAACAAAAGAAGTGTTTTGCTGAAATTAGTGTAGCCATTTGTGTGGATAACGATTGTCTACTTGTTGCACGATTTGCAATCATTTTAGATTATAATTAGAGATTTATGATGAAATTAAGTGAGAAAAGGCCATGATTTACTCACAGGAGTTCTCATTTCACCCAAAGACTCATGTATTAGCATAATTATTAGTATTATTTTCAAGATAAACATTTACTCACACAGCTTGCGCTGTGTTGGAAACAGAAGCATAACTACATGACACAATGCGTAAAGAAATTTAGATTAGAATCCTACCTTCATATACCGATTGTTTCCATGTTTATTTCACAAAGTTGAAATATTTGATGACATCATTTCAGTAACGTTTATAAAATGAAAAATTCTCCATAAGCAGTCCAAGACCACAGTACGTACGAAAATATCTTCGATTTTTCAGCTACTACATCCATTACTCAAGTCAATGAAATCAGAGCTTATGAAAACTGGATTTTTCAGCAAAATATCAAAAGACGGCACAGTCTCATAAAGCACACATGTAGTGATAGAAGTTCCAACTCCGTTCTACATCGTTCTAACTTTTTGTTCTTTCGCAAAATAAAACTAGCTTTTGCCGCCAGTAGCTGAACCTGCGTACATTGTCCGGCTGGCAGAAGAAGGGAGCTCTTTCGCAACCGGAGATGGTTAATGTAGCTGCTGTAATTAATTTTGTGGCCTTGTCTCCGAAGTAACACTAGCTGCATTTTATCGATGATGCTGAAGACGCTGATGCAAGCACCTCAGTAGTCATAACACTAAAGTAGTTTTATGAGACTGACTGTGTTCTGTGTTCTGTCATTGTAATTTTAATCAATGTCTTGCTGGTAGATGATCGTTGAAGGACTGGATTCTTATAGAGCATGAGGAATTTTTCCTAAACTAAGCACGTGAGAGCAGCGCTCTCAGCCGCTCATTTCGTGCAAAATGTGCGATTCAGACGATTTTTGCTTTCATGTTTGGGCTCACTTCGCACATTGCGTACCGTTCTTTTTTGAAGCAACGTAATTTTTCAATAAAATGTTGAAAAAGAAAAAAGCTCAGTCAAAATTTTTTCCTAGTCACAAAGGTAGTCTTAGAAAAGTTGGATATTGTCATTTAGTTTGAATTTGTTTGAAGAAAAGAGATTTCAAAATTCTCAGAATACCTGAAGCCACTTACACCACTACCAATCGCATTTAAAAAATAAAAATAAAAGAACTCATCGTTTCGTTGAGTCTCCCCCGATTTTTATTCAATGCAGAAGCCACAGGCTGGACGTACTGCGCATACCTGAGAAAGTGCACCTTGCGCAATCTTGACGGACAAATTTAGATGATGATTTAAGGGAGGTATCGCAATTCTGAGAATCTCGCATGAATAGCTACGATTGGGATATAAATCTTATCAAATGCTTTCTCTGAAAATCCCTAAGCGGATATAACAGGAATAAAAAAAGTTCTTAGCGTTCAAACATATCATGAATCAAAGTAAGTCCTTCTCTACGTATCTTGCTAAAAGTAATTGCAAATATCTTCATTTTCGGTCATAAATTTCGCGTAATATGAACTAATTTTGGAAAATACTTCACGCACCACTATTTAAACTTCAATATACCTAATGTGTTTTGTTGCAATTATATTTCAAACCACGGCCTTTTCCTTTCCATTCAACTCTTTCACTGGGCAGGAGAGCAACTTTATTAATAAGCTTTCAATGCAATATATCTGAGTAATAACATGGAGACAAACGATGCTGATGGAAAATTAACTGAATCACTATTTTTTATTTAAACAGGCAAAAACTTTACGTCTAACTCCTGGGAGATGATTTGAAAACTCTGTCAAGAACTTTACTGCACCAAATTTTAATTTAATTACCCATTTAATTCCTCCTTCAATTTTATTTGAAATTGAGAGACCCTGAGCAGGGGCAGATTTATGAAAAATTTTCGTCTCAGCGGCACAGCCTTCAGAAAAAGTGCATCAGTCGAGATGACTACGAAATGTGCCGTATTTTGAGTCTCAAATCATCAAGTTAGAGTTTTTCCCAAGTGAAAATTTACTAAAGAATATCTTTTCTTGCGTTGATCTCTGATGTTTAGCCCAAAAACTTTATATTGCAATTGTCACGGACCAATGATTTTTATATGAAAGGCTCAAGCTTGAGAATTTAAGCCTTAAAAAACGGCACGTAGCATAGCCAAGTTGACTGATGAACATTCGCTGCTTGATGTACTGCCACAATAACGAAAATTGTTTTACGTCTGACTCCAGGGCCTGGTGTGAAATAACAGCTTATCATGGCAAGGATGAAGTGTGGAATCACAACACAAAGAATAGAACTTGTAGAGCACATCAATAGATTACTTCGTTTTTGACGGTGTTCAACAGGTCGTACATTGGCTTTTCTTGGGCAGTAAATGGGTTATTACGAAACAGGGAGCAGCTGCACAGTGGGCAACTGCAAAGGAATATGCGTCGATATCCAAACATGTTGTGAAATATTTCTGAGCAATATTAGATGTTCGGAATGTGTATCGAATCGTTTAACACGTATATGTGTGAACTTTTTTATCTCTACATGTTCATGCTATTATTCCAGACTACGAGTACGATGTGGATGAAGCAGAAGTCGATGAGGACGCCCAGACAGAAGAACCGAGCCCGGCGCCCTCTCCCGTTGATCTGAAAAAGGCGGACGATGAAGCGGCCAAAGAGCGGCGAAGACTTGCGAACCTTCGGAGAAGATTTACTTCGCCATTCTATCAAAGGCATCAAAATGAAACAGACGAATTAGCTGATGATGAAACAGAAGCAGAAGAAGAAGACATATCTGATGTTGCCGACGATGCTGGGACAGAGGTCAAAGAAGGCGTCAAAGAAGGAACTACCGGAGATGATGGTGAAAAATCAACGCCATATCGACCCAGGCATCCAGGGCGCTTTGGTGGACGACATCGATCAAAAGAACCTGACTCGCAGTTGGCCAATGACGAAGAAAATGGTGAAATTCAGGACCCTGATCCCAATGATGGATCATATCGACGAAAAAGTGCGGGGCGTTTCGGTGGACATCGTGCAGATGAACTTGACGCGCAGTCGGCTCCTAACGAAGACGAGAGTGAAATCCGGGACCCTGACACCAACGACAGGCCGTATCGACGAAGGGGAACAGGCCGCTTCGGTGGAAGACCGCAGGCTGATGAATTAGAATCGGAGTCAACCGCTGACACCGAAGGCAGTGAAATTCAGGACGACGTTGCATCTGAAACCAATGAGGGGCGGAATCGGCCCAGACAATTGGGTCGCTTTGGTAGCCGACGTCAAGCGGATGAATATAATTCAGAATCAGTTCCTGAAGGGCAAAGTGAAGTACTAGACCAAAAAGATCAATTGACACAATCTTCAACTTCGGCTCCAATTCGTGGGTTAGCTGGTTTGTTGAATGGTCGTTATCGCAGCTCAAGGCTTCAAAATGAGCAGCCTGAAGATGCTGGAGAATCCGATACTTTCAATGGGGGATCAAGCGGGGGAGAAGAATACGACACCGATTATTCACATGATCAAGACCCACCTGAACAATTTGCCCGGAATGCCCCAAGACATGGAGGGCTGCGTAGTCGATACCAAGAAGAAGAACCGGCGAATGATGTGCAAGAAGATATTGCCCGTGAGACTTTTGATCAAGAAAGCTCTTCATCTGTTGACACTAGCGGCGGACCTACGCCTTTACGGAGTCGGTACCAACGCACCGTCGAGGATGGAGGTGAAGTTTCGGAGGACGATAAGCTTTACATACAACCATCACGATGATGGTTGAGCTAATTCCAAAGGTAATTTTTACGCAATAACGTGATGTTCTGAGATTTTAAGTCATACTTGCGTAGAATCATTCAGCTCTGGAAGCTGTCCGTCCGAATTTTTTCGAATGCAGATTTTTATTGGATGGTAATAAATTTTTATTTTGACTTTAATTTGCAAAATTGTGACGGAGGTAAAACAACTTGTTAGAGCGATGTCAGCTAAAACAGTAGTTAGTTGATTTTTTGGCGTTCTTTTTCAAACAAAAAAAAATTGAAAATGACGTCGTTGAAGCAATCACGCGAGGCAGCTTCGCCTCACGGACACCGATCCTGAGACATTCATAAAATTTATTGCATCAGACGGCTTATCAAATTCTAAGGAGTCCAAATGAAATAAGCATTAGTATTGGTTGATAAAAAGTATTAGCTTAAATTGAAAGCTACTTCAGGGTCCGAAAAATTAATTCTAAAATACTTTTTACAGATGGAATTACTTAGCTGAACGTGTTTTATTGTGAAAAAATTTCAAAATTTCCTTTAGAACTGTTTTAACGACAGAATGAGGCATTTGAAAATGTCAAAAAGAATCGAAAATTTTCCGGGTGGCTCTGCAGCCTGAAAGTTCACAAGATTTTGATCACTTGGAAAAATAATGGAGATGCTTCTTAGTTTGTTGTGTTATTTCCATATACTTGGCTGGCATGCCACATGTTAAAATATTAAATAATGCAAAGTACAAATTCAGAACTGTGGGAAATTTGTGCAAATTTCTCTACAAGGAAAAATAAAGCGCTGATAAATATGAACTCATGTAGTTCAAAATTTGTAGTTGCTTATGAAATTTTAATTTCCAAAATATTTAATGTTCCTTATGTCTTCAATTATTTTTTCTTATCTTATTAAATCATTATTTAATTTTTTATTATATTATGTCAATTATGTCGCTTTTGTATTTTCTCAATTATTATAATATTATGTCAACTGTGTGTTTAATTATGTCACCCAATGTTTATTAGGCCTTTCATTACGTCATTAATATTCATTATGTCGAAAACATTATGTGTCTATTAAAAAAAATATTCAACACTTGTTAAGTCAATAACTTGGTAATTCACGAATAATTCAGCCATCAGAAACCTTTCACTAAAACTACTTGAAGAAGCCATGGAATTTATTTTTAATTTTTAGCAATATGTAAAAAATAATTAACATGTCAGACCAAATGTCCGATTTTTGAATACATTTCTAAATAAAAATTTACTCTCTTGTGTGCCTTTTTATCCCTGATTTTAACGCCTTTGTGTCATGATGCCGCCGAAGCCTTATTGATTTACTTGTATTTATTATTGAAAGTTTCAGCTGCATCAGCACTGAGGCTGCAAATGCACCAGCATGAAACAAATTGAAATTCTAAATCGGGAGCTCTGACTTTTGTTCCTCAAGTTTTAGTTGCCACAACTTTTGAGAATCCTCAAGAAAGTAATTTCGCACATGCCTGTCAGAATTATATTGAAGCGTGCCGCACGTGCAATACAAGTTGAAGTTGCCCCAACGTTTGAAAATCATCAAAAAATTAATTTCCCATACACGTATCAGAATTACATTGAAATGTGCCTCATGTGCCATATTTTTTTTTTGTTACTTATTGGTGAGCCCCAGGACGCTAATATCAGAAATGTCATGGGGACGGCAAAGATATAACAGCCAATTGAAAAATTTTAAAAGAAAAGAATACTATTTAGTTAAAGCTCAAATATCTTCTGCTCAGGTTGTCAGAATTTAAATACTTGGTAGAAAAACTGTATAGTAACCTGTGGATGCAATTGCTGAAGCTTTGAAATTCAAGTACAAAGACTATACCATCATAATTACTCAAACACGTGTAACGAAAATTTCAAAACGAAAATGGGACCTGGATATTTTATCAGTTGGTTTCTCAAGTCATTATCATCGTAATGATTGTTTTTCTAGATTTTCAAGGCAATTTGAAATCTACAGGCAGAAAGATCCCACGCGTTTATCAAATAAATGACCCATAATTATTATGAGTGAGTGAAGCATTATATGGGGCTATGCTTGTGATATTGCGGGGCCATGTAAATTATTGATTTTGTGTTGTGGTGCCATATAAGGCATGGTCGTAGTATTGTTTGCCATGTGACTCATGGTCGTCGTATTGTGGTGCCAGTTGATTCTTCGTTGCAGTATCGTGGTACCATGTAAGTCATAGCTGTGGTATTATGATGCCCTGTAAATCATGATTGTGGTACCATGCATGGTTGCGGTGTCGTGATTCCATGCGTCCTACCCGAGGCACAAGGGTAGATCGTTACATCCCAGTCTAACTTTTTCGCCGCCTGCATGCATGCTTTTCGCCATCTAAGCGATTTAATTAATCGCTTAAATCGCTTAGGCAGCAAAAAACATGCATGCAGGCGGCGAAAAAGTTAAACTGGGATAGGATGATCCCGGATTCGATTCCCTCAACTGCGCGGTACATTTTTCGAAGCTAGCAGCTCCTATGGTGATGTAGTAAACGGAGAAGGCCATCATTGGAGAATGTAGGGAAACCCTCCTTCATATTTTGCTCTCATATCCCTCCCTCTTCCAGACCCCTTCAAGGTAAGACCTAAGAACTATTGCACAAAACATTGTTGTAAAATAAATAGATCGATTAAATTTGCAGGCCTTGGTCGCTGCGTCGTGGTGAATGTTAAGTGAAGGTTGCGAAAGTTTTAGCTACCATTCACGTCATTCGTTGACTTCTGCTGAAATTGGTATTCAACTCCAGAACGGCGCAAGCCTTTGCAGATATGGAGGACCTTCTCTATAACGTCGCTACTCTTGGCCTCTGTGTAACAATATAACTATGAAAACATTCCAAAGGTCTCCGAATTGTCATTATGATTCAGGTAAGAAACGTTGTATCGTTATTCTAACCAAGTGACCGAAGCTACTGCGCTCTCTGCCTCAGCAGCTCACAGTTTTGCAGCAGACGTCGGGGCGTCGAGTGGCCCAGCAGGCCTAAGAAGATATCAAAATGACCTCAAAATCCCCTGTAAGACAGGTAAGTGCCTCAGGGTACAAATGTGTGCATAATTGTTGTGAATCAGAAACAATTATAATCAAAATGAGCCTAAAATCTGCTATAAGACAGGTACCGTACGTGCCTCAGGATACAAATATGTGTACAACTGTTGCTGAATAGCAACTTGAGGTGACTAACTATACGCTCGAAATATTCCAATATTTGCATGAGCAACACATTGACACTTTGACTGCGACATGAGCCACCGGTCGCCACAGAAGGGATTTTCACAATGCTCCTGACCGGGTAGTAGTCACAAACTCATAAATTCTTAATTAAATCTATATGCAAGCACGATACAGCGAGCGTATATTATTTTCAACATTGTTCACTACAATTTATGTTGAATTTGAGTTGAATATTAAACTCGAGTTTTTCCAGCCGCTGTCAAAGTGTTGAAGAATAATCTAGACATCCATGAATACAACTTGAGAAGGTTTATTGTGCACATAGACCAAGCTACTATTTAGGCAGCTTCACGTCAAAATATTCATTCCAGTAATTTATGAGTAATTCATATCCTTATAACGGCAACAAGAAATTTTTCCAACTATGCCTGTAATGTCTTCAGAATTCATAAAACACAGCGAATATATGCTTTGTGTATCAAAGTATCGCATCAACAATACTGCCTTCCGTATTGCTTCAGCACCTGATTAACATTTGCTAATACGAGTATCGGGTGCGGATTTTGACGCCGTGTGGTAACGAAATCCTTGGCATGCAGTACTGCCCTTAAAGTTAACCTACTCACCGTACTTAAGGATTTTTATGGAGTAACAGAGTGGCTGTAATTTGATTGCTTATGGTAAGGGTTCTGAAATAAGTATTTATAACTGAAATAGTTCCAGTCAGTCAGCAGCCAAACTACTTGTGGAATGTCCATGCAGGGCCACAAAATTGCCTGAAGAATTGGCCTCACGGAAGTCCCATTGAAGTAAAACATTTTTGATGGACATAAACACCGATACAATTTAAAATTCTACTTGTTTCTGGTAAACTTAATTTTACCATAATTGCAGGATACTGATGTTTTATTGTGGTGTGTTAAATGTTAATTACTTTTTTACCGACGTACGTTTGTTTCCCGGCGATTTTTGTAATATGATTGAATGACTTAATTGATCAGCTATCAGCTTTGATTACGCTCGGCAGTAGAGCTGATGCCCGAGGGTGCTTTTTTAATCGCTGAAACTAATATCGGCTTCTATGTATTTGAGAATAATAAAATGATTATAAGAAACATTAGCGCTACGAACATGAAATAACGCAGTTCATTTCTATGTCAGTGGTTAGTTCATTTTGTATTAAAACTGCACGTGAGCTTAAAAATTTTAAAAATTAAAAAGGTGCTCAGTCTGGCATTAAAAGAAGCCTGTTATACTAAGAACATTTATTTTAACCGCAATGTATAGTTTGTCTCTCTGTATTAATGTCATGTCTTTTGTTGCAGATTACCTGCTTCTCAACTGGAGTCGTGCTGATCTTCGTATTAATTGTACAATCCAATTGCGAAAATGTAACACGTTCCCAAATCTCCGGGGAAAAAGTTTTCTACTCAACAAATTCATCAAGTCTCAATGTTTCTTCGCTTCCGGGAAATACGCCCAAAGAATATCATGAGTCCTGGAATCAGAGTAGATCATTGGGCTCACAACCATCTCAAAATGCGAAGAATGTCTCACGAGTGACACAACAAAACGTTAAAAGTTCAATTCCGTTTGGAAACGTAACTCGCAACGCTGATACGTCAGCAAATTTGTCAGCGGCTTCTCTTAAAACGAATTCCGGTTTGTCACCTTTTGACAGCAGCAGAAGCGGCAACGTTGGGACCAGACCATCGAGTTTTTCCACCTCAAAAACTTCAAAAGCTGTGGCAGACCGACAAAACTGGCATCAGAGAGGAAAGACGCCTCACAAAGCACAGGGGGACCCACATGAGGCCTATAAGTACATTTGGTGGCCTTTGCAAATTAACTATTACCCATACAAAAAAGGCTATAAACGCGTCCTTGGGATCCCCGGAAAATTCGACGGTAATTTCGCTGCGAGCACATTTCCGTACAGCTCTGCCGCCAAGTACGGACCTTTGAAATCTTTCCAGTCGCAAACTTACGTGCCTGATTCAGTTCCATATGCTTGGGAGAAGAATAGATACAAGCACTTTCACACTCAATGAGGAGTTTGGACTAGTTACTTTTATATTTTTTTTTTAATTTATCCGTAGTCGATGAGAAAGCGTCTAATTTTATTAGGGTTTGCCATAAATGCGTACGTATGAAATAAAATTGAAGCTATTTGACCGAGCAATGTTGGGTCTAAACATGAATAGAACATTGAACTAATATGTGACTGAGAGCTTGTAAATTTAGAGCGATTTAAATCTTTGAGAAAGTAGAATTATTCGTCAACTATATTACAAAGTTCGTTTTTATAATTTTTTATGGAGTTGTATCAATTGCGCTATCAGTTTGTTTGCGTTTTATTTTATGGATATTTCTCTCACTTTTCGTATTGTGTTCGTTTTATTTACCAAAGTTTAAGCATCTAGTAATTCTTGTATTTTTTATATACTAATGTTTCCGTTCATTTTTTGGCGTCCACGTTTAGTACTTCCCCAGAACTGGCATCTAATTTCACGACAGTCAATATGTTTTGTCTCAAGAAGTAAAAAGCACTTTTTCTACATTCCGCAATAAAATGAATGCTAATGAAAGCTTAACAGTGGTTATGTGGACCCGTGACCTGGTGGTTGGCGCACCCGCCTTTCGTGTGGAAGGTTCTGAGTCCCAACCCAGTCATGCTAGCCCGGGGCTTCTTCGCGTAGGGAAAATGATATAAGTTAGCCCCATTGCTTCATTCGACTCAGCTCAACGCAATAACAGTTATAGAGTTAACCTATAACTGTTATAGAGTATAACAGTTATAGAGTCCTGGTATTAATAATACCTCTACCGAGTTTAACAGTTATAGAGTCCTGGTATTAATAATAGATAAATCAAAAGCAATATATAAGATATTCATTAACATGTTAGAACTAAGAAATCACTTCTTATTTACTTTAAAAACATAACATATTTTGCGTTCAGATTACTCTGATAAAATCTTAATATATTCCTATCATCATTGAAAACAGTATTTTAGCATGTTTTTGTAACATAATTATACCGTGAGAGAAAATAGAATGTTTGACATGAAGGAGATAGCGAATATAATTTTAACCCATTCAACACTCAAGCCACCATGAATTTTGAAATATAAGTCGATTCAAGATGCTAGTTGTGCACTCGTTTCTGCAAGCACATGACGGTGTGTATTTTCATAAATTTGAACTAAGAAAATAATAGCGAGGAATAAAGCTTTGATACGCATCATTTTATATTAAAAGCTTTACAGTTAAAAATGAACGTTTCGACTCAATGAGTCAATCACAACAAAAATTGTTCTGAAAAAATTAAAATTGAAAATTGTAAACATCGAACGCAAATGTGTACTCACCGCAGGTGCACTCATTTATGGATATTTGAGGCTTAAAGTTATGAAAAATGTACTAGATAGAAAACCAGGAACACTTTCTTCCATTTCTGAAACATTCTCTATTAGGTGCGTATCGTTTTATTGTATAATAGGTGCAGAGTACTACAAGACTTTAGTTACATAACTCATACTTGAAATTACAGGTGATCGAATTCCTTTCACTCATGCCGAAATTATTAACATGTAATTAATGAGTAGAAAAGTTCAACTGAGTGTGAAAATATGACACGTATCTCATCAGTAACGTTACAAAACACAAACATTGCGCTCAACAGAATCCAATTTAAAATTCAGCAGAGCAAAACAAATGTTTTCTTATTAATTTATTTTAAAATCTAAAACGCGCTACGCCTCAATCCAATTTTATTATTGTTCGGAACTTTTAAGTATTTTAAAAGGATGGAAACTGATTTGTTCATGTCTTCGTGAACAGTAGGACTAAATTAACACTTCACTGCATTTTAACCAACTTAAATAACTATGTATTGTGGTCATTTATGCGAAATAATTTTTCTTCTCAGTTTTAGATATTTATTAATTTAAAATTAGTCACGTTTTCGTACTGTTTACAGTGTTATCAAATGAACTGTCGTGAGTTGTTTGCATAATTAAGATGTTTTCATTTGATCGTTTTATTGGTTCTTTTTTATCTAACGTTCTAGTTGAGATTTGCGTTGTGAGAACTGGAAAGAAAGAGAAAGAAAATCAAGAGCTTCTGAACTACTCTGTGATGAGAAAATTGAAAACCAGGAGAGTGACAGAAATTTGCATTCTAAACATGCTATGAAAGAAATCGCAATTAGTGATTCAATAAAAATTACAGGACTCACAAAAAAATCAAACTTATGAATTCAATAAAAGAGTTCTATAGAGCGTCGTTCATTCACTTCCTTGGTTTTAATGAAGAGAAAACCTGATTTTAATAGACACACTTATGGTGAATGATAGTAGTTGCTGAAAAACAAACTTTTAATAAAGTCTATTCCTTAAATGTATTTCGCGATACGCTTAAAAAACTTGAAACATTAGGAATGGTTGACGAAAACAAATTTCTGCTAATCTTATTAAAGTTTCTCGTTAGACCAAAATGAACTTGAGAATTACATTTCTGAACAATGGGAGATTCACCATAAGTTTGGCTTGTTTTTTGAATGTAAAAAAAATATTAAAACAAAATAAAAACATTAGTTGTCGAGGAAGTTCAGACATGAAGCTTGCTAATTAGATTTAAAAAAAATTTAACATAAAAGAAATCAAATATGTGTGACAAAAACACCACAATAAATATTCTAATATGCGTAACAGCTATTGGAAAACTGTGAGGAAAATTGGGAAAATTTTTCTCCTCAGTGTGCTTTAAATTAGAAAATTAAAAACAATTGTGACAAACAAGAAGGATAATGTTGAAATGTTAAACAGAAGCGATTTGAATGATTTAGATCTCACTTACTATCATTGATACATGAGCTTCATGACACATAGGCGAGCATGCGTTGTATGCGTTTAAAATGTAGCATATTTCTATATCATTGATGCATGAAATTCTCGTATTGTGGCAGAGCCTACGTTGTGATCTTAGCCAACAACTTCTATTTGGAGATTCACCTTCAAATTGGAAACACTGAAACGTATTCCTTAGATGCATTATTGCAAAAAAAAAATTTATTCATGATTCAACAACTTATTGTCTCATACTACTCGGCCTGTACCGTCACAAAAGGACGTCACATTTGTCTACCGTGATTGTTGATTTTTTGCCATATAATAGTATTTTAAACACGAGAATGAAATATTCACTGAACTAGTGAGTTCTCTAACAACTAGTTAGCGATAATGCACATATATTGATAAATAAAATTAGTGTCCAGATGTTAGCCATAATTTCTGATTAAGTGAACATTTGGAGGAGTGCGAGGAGTGTTCCTCTGATACGGTCTTCACCACGTTGCTAATGTACTCTTTATTTGATAAGCTAATATTTCAATCAACATTCATTTAATGTACACAAGATTTGTAAATGACCTATTCCGATTTGCAACAGGTATTTTTCGTAGGTATACTGCATCACCTTTTTTCGCCGTTAGTTCAACAGTTAAATACGTACATCAACAACGATCTCCTCTCAATTTTCTTTAGCGAGCTCGAATCTTAAAAAACGGTTACTTTGAACAAAAACTCTTGTAAAACAGGCGGCAGTCACTGAAGTCCAGTTGTTCAGTCTCAGAGTTCTCGTTCGTTTCAACGGCGAAAATACGAAATCTGAAAATCCGGTCAGTGACTTCTGAAAATCCGCTTCAGAAGTCACTGGCTGTTAACTGTTCAAATTACGTAGGTGAGTTATTCACGCAGCCCAAGAATGGCTCTCGATGCTATATGGGCCGTGAGAAATTTCAAAACGATTGCGATCGGGTTTACCTGCCTGTTGATGCATAAGAAAGTTGGTCATAAGCAAAAGGAGGCCATGGAAATTGTTTTTAATTGTTCCTTAAAATTGAAATTTTTAAATGTTGCTTGAAATTGAAATTGTTTTTTAATTGTTCCCCCGTGGAAGTACTCCCCCTCCTGCGTGAGTATCTAAAGGTATCCATGCAGGAGGACCATATCCTCCTTCACCACCACCTGTTTCTCCCGCTACTCCACCACCTGCTACAGCGCCACCCACCGCTCCACCATCTGCTACAGTGCCTCCTGCTGCTCCACCACCTGCTACAGCGCCTCTTGCTGCTCCACCAACTGCTACAGAGCTTCTTGCTGCTCCATCCCCTGCTACAGCACCACCCACCGCTCCACCACCTGATACAACCCCTCCTGCTGCTCCACCATCTGCTACAGCGTCTCCTGCTGCTCCACCACCAGCTACAGCACTTCCAGCCGCTCCACCACCTGCCACAGCGCTTCCAGCTGCTCCACCACCTGCAGCAAAAGCAGAGTCCTCTTTTTTGCCTCTCTCAATCTGCTCCTGCACGAAAGCAGGCACGGACGGCAGGAAGGAAGATTGCGGTCGGAAGCCACGGCTGTCCGCCACGTAGCTCAGCGAGAACGTCTGGCCGTCGGGAAGTGTATAACTGTAAGAACAAATCATTATGGGTCAGATTTACCAAATGCACGTTCTCAATACATTGAAAGGTGGTATGTTAATATCTTGCTCATGAATAATAATGAACACGTTAATACGCATAAAGTTTGCAAGTTAAAATCTTGCTTGTCGATGATAATAAGCGCGTTCTCAACGCATACGAAATGGCATGTTAAAATCTTGCCCGTTAATGATAATAGGCCTGTTCTCAACACATAAAGTACATTAAAATCTACCTAGTGGATAATAACAAACACGTTCTATACACATAAAAATTTGGCATGCTAAAATCTTGCTCGTTGATGATAATGAGCACGTTTTCAACACATGCAAAGATGGTATATTTAAACCCTGCTCGCAGATATTAGTTTATTTGTCTGTCTGAGTAAACTAATAACTGAGGGTCGTAAGACTGGTTTCATTTCTTGCAATATGTTACATTTGAACTTAAAATGCGTTTGATCAATGAAGACTTTGGTGTACATAAGGTAATGTTAAGGTAGACAAAGACACACTACGATCTGCATCGTACCATGAATCATGACTCTGGTTTTCTCTTGCGTTGTTAGCAGGAATTTATTCAATGTAATAATTTTATTCACCCTCATTATAAATTAACTTCACCACTCCTTGCTTATAAAACAACATTTTCACCTGCTACTATCACCCATCTCCGTTGTTAGTATGACTATATACGATGAATGAATTTTTATCATCCTATATTTATGAATAAACTTTTTTACCCTAGTTTATCAATCAATTTGACCCTTCCTCTCATCATCCCCTGTGTAGTACTCTCCAATCTTTTCACTGACATGACCGATGGAGTTTCCACATTCGGCAAACACATACTACACTATTTGTTGCATCATCAAAGCGTATTCTTCAATTTGAGCTTTTGGCATCACATAATGGTCTTGTATACATATTCGGTATCCCAGCGCTATTTACTATTGCCCCCCCGAATACTCCTCTGTAAGAACATTCAATATAACCCATGGAATCACCATTAACTATGGAAACACCATTAACTATTGAATCGCCATTAACTACATAACCCATGGAATCACCGATTAAATATTAACCCGGGAATCACCATTAACTATAAATTCAATGTATGAAGAATCACCATTAACTATGGAATCACCACTAACCGAGCCAGCGGGCCCACATTTGCCACACTCACGAGTACTGACCAGCCTGGACTACCATGCCCTGGTCGCTGAGGTAGCCGGATTCCGAGCGAGAAGTTCCGTCCTCGCTCTCGAAGTAGAAGCTGTAGCTGCCGGACGCGTCGGGTGGTGTGCGCTCGTCTTGAAATATTGCGATTACTTTCTTCTTGCTTCCTTCTACTCCTGGTCTACCCAACGTACTTGGTTTGCTTCCTGCACTTGGTCCGCTTACAGTACTTGATCCACCTTTTGCGCCTGATCTACCTTTTGTACCTGGTCCACCTTTTGCACCTGATTCACCTACAGTACCTGATCCACCTCCTGCACCTGATCCACCTTTTGCATCTGATCCACCTACAGTACCTGGTCCACCTATTGTACCTGATCCACCTTTTTCACCTGATCCACCTACAGTACCTGGTCCACCTCCTGCACCTGAATAACCGCCTGCAGCAAGTACGCTTCCACCTGTCCCTTGTCCTCTCCCTCCTGCTACTGCACCTGGAGGTTCATTACCTCCTGCACCACCTGCTCCTTTGTCTGGTACTCCAGCTGCTCCTACTCCTGCACCACCACCTGCACCATCCAAAGTAAGATCGAGGATATTCATTTTCTCCTTTGCATACGAAAACCAAATTTTCAACAGAAGAATTGCATTCTCTTTATATATCTCATATCACAAGGTGTGTTTAATCATTCACATCATTTCATTAATTTTACGGTGCTAATTACACTCAGGTGTTGACTCACACTTCTGGTTATCATAGGTTGATCAGAATGGGGAGCCTTAGTAACTTCACTGTCAGCATTTGCAATATTTTCTCTCAGTGAGTTAAGCTTATTTGTCACATTTATATACCTTTACACCATTGATAAGAAAAACAAATTTGAAATTCTAGATATCAATTCCTTATGAAACCATAAGCTTTTCGGAATGACAATTGTACGAACATACATATGCTAAAGCATGTAGTGTTGATAAGTCATGAATAAAAAGTGAGATCGGTGAAATCTCACCCTCGAATCACCAATTTCCATTCCGCTTCCCCGCGGGACTTCGCGCGCTGTTGGGGAAGAACCAGTGCCTCGGAGGTGGGGGATTGTGATGGGGATTGTAATGCTTCTGAGGTAGAGCCCCAGCACGCGGGTACGTCATAACCAACAGCAGCATCTGAACAACAGAATTCCGTCCTTTTCTCGTGGCTTTGGCTTTACAATATCAGCGGACACGTGAAATTAAATTCAGTGAGCAGTTATGTTGGCGAGTAGATGTTATAAGCGGAGGATTTAACCTTCGCTTAAAATTATTTTTTACGAAGCAGATAATTCAAGATCTACAATGGTTTCCGCACACAAATAATGCGAGCAGATGATGATATAAACGAATGATTTTATTGTGATACATTAGAACTGTGTCTGATAGTGAATTGGCTTATCCGTCACTGGTTGTATAACAACGAAAGAAACTAGCTAATAGTTTCCAAATGATTTCCTCTACAACGAAAGTACCTCTTTTAAAGCCAGGTACTTAGTTACTAAGCACGTTGGCGTTATTTTTCAAAAAGTATGAGAGTTGAAAATTTTTTTGGGAAAGTCAACACTTTCGCGCCACTTATACATCCAGCTGCGTTTTCGTACATCAAATGAGGTGGCAATTTTTAAAACAGCTTTTTCAGAAATAATGGCTCCTGAACTATTCTCACTTCCGGCATCTCGTAGTTGTATTACTATACATAGAAAGCTAGATCCGTGTTCTTCTTCGTTGAAATGTTTTTGAAAAAAGATCCCTCCTGAACTGTTTCTCAATCTGATTCCATTGTTGACGGTGTGACAACACAATGGGTTGATAAGCAATATACGAGACTAGATAAATACCGCAAAATAATAAACTGTTTTATTTTTTACATCGATTGCACGATGACTTGATCAAAGGATATTTTTCGGTTCTATTTCTATGTTCTAGTTTAGTAAATTGTGTGTTTTTCATCCGAAATCGAAAAAAATTTCTCTTCATTACATACTCGTATTTTTATTCACGCATCCAAAACTCATTGGTTGACTTATGACCGTCGAGCATTTTGCATGGTCTGATATATTAACGTCATTCGCCGTGTAAACTCCAGGTCGTGAATCTCCCTCGCAGGCAGACCAAAATCCACTCACAAGTCGCATGTCGATCCACAATGGAGGCCCCTCTACTGGAGAGCCCATTTCTCTAGGGACAGTTTATATACTCAAATTACTGAAATTGTCCTGGTTCCCTTCCAAGAGCTCGACAGCAGCAGTCCGTAAATTGCCGAAGGTAAATAGTCCTATAGTCCGTAAATTGCTTCATAGCTCGCGTGTTCGCCGGTTGCGAGTGCAAGGCAGAATTTTACAGCGCGGTCATGGAACTTCTTTGTTTCGTCTATGTATTAACCTTGTTCACAAATAACTCGCTCTCATTTTGCTTGATTTTGTGAAGGAAAGTAAATTCGGTCTTGATACACCTGAAATTGTGCATTAATTCATGACATATGTTCACACATATGATAGAATGAAGATGCGTTTCCATGTCCAAAATGCAAAATTTATTAGTTAGTAATCTAGAAATAGTGATTTAACAACATACTTGGATCAGACGGGTTCTTCACATTAAATATCAACAGGTTGTTGTACAACTCAACATTCTGCAGTAGACTTATACATTCTTTAGTTTACCCATACGATCTACAGCCAGCACTGAACTCTACTGCATTGCATTTAATCGTATTCATAACTTGCAGCTTCGAATTTCTCTTGAGTTTCTCTCATATGTAATGAATAATGCAATAAGATTCGTTGCTACAGTTCTTCATTTTTACACACATTTCTGAAGAACGAAGATAGAGAAATTTTGATATATGACATGCACGGGAAAATGTCAAAGAGCTCAAACAAAATGATCCCGACCACAAAGGTCAGTCAGCGCTCGAACATAAATTCAGGCGTTTGAAGAAAGAACTTGTAGGAGCAGAAGTAGGGCGCCCGCAATCATAGGTACGGTGCCATCCGAACAAATTAGCGAGAGGTCAAAAGGAGCGACCGCCCTTCCACTCCATTCTTTTATATTCTGTGCGGTGTCTCTAGACTGGGTCAGCTGGCGAAAGTGATTGGCCATGCCAATGATGGCCACCTGGTGGCGGCCGATGGACAGCTCGTCCGTGATGGTCAATTACGAAACGCCGATCGACATGTAGCTAGTGATAACTGTTTGTGAACGTAGAATGCGATGTACAGTAGAGTCTGCAAGGGTCACTTATAATAGATAAAATAGGCTGATCTTTAGGAAATCTCACTTGTAAAACACGGAGGTTAAAAATGGCTTCGATGTCTACTTTTGAGAACATGATGACCTTCATTTTGAAACAAACCCACGTATAGCATTCGCTGACCACTTATGAATCCCTAATGGCCGTGTTGTTAACCAACCCCAGACGACCAACGATGGAAAAAATATTAATGTTAAACTAATCTGTGATGGACAATATAAAAGAAAAGAAAGAAAGAAAAGAAAAACAGTTTGTTTCCAATAGAGCTGGTACAAAATGATAACCGATGGACACCTAGCTATGAACCACCGATGTAGTATCTACCTGAACCTCATTTTCATTGAGGTCTGGAGTCTGGGACTCATTACACACCAAGCAATTTAGCAACCTTGATGTGTCAGTAAAAGACAGACCGGGTATTCGCGAGTGACCTCTGTCGCAATTATCATAGAGTGCATGGACTGCTTCATTAGTGATTGGGTAAGGCTACTTTTTCATACTAGCGAAGGGTTGCACAGACGATTAACTTTAGAATAGTAATGGTAGTCATCGAGATTATATTACGATATTACAAACCACTCTCATATCAATCAAATGTAATTGAGACGCGGGTCGTAATTTCCACAGTAACAGTAACGATTATTACGATAACAGTAACCAAAAAAATGAGCAGCAATTAAATTAATAATTTTTACAGAATAACATCAATTTATTAATTGAGTGAGAGTAAACTTGATAATGATTATTAACGGAATTTTGTCAGCCTATTCATTAGCAAAATGAAAAGCAGAAAAAATTAATTCCTTCCAATTTGTTAAATTCACAAACTGAAATTTCAAAAATTAACAGTAGGTAGCTATGAAGCGCATCATTAGTGTTGAAAAATGATCCTACATATCCTGCTTTTCTGCCAACGGTACGATAAGGTTTTAATTTTGATTTTGGTTCTTCATTAAGTTTTTTAAAGTGCATTCGTACGTCATATGTATTCGTACGCCAAATGTTTTGAGTTGTCACCAGCACGAGTACGACGGGTGCAGTTCAATTTTACCTGCATTGTATTCCAATGACACACTCGTATTATTTTGCTCGATGGGTATAATATCACACAGTAGCCTTTATTTTCACTCGATAAGCATGATTTTAAATTAATTTTATAAAATGTTTTAACTACTTAGAGCAGAGTCAAGATATATGTATCATTAACCTAAAAATGCGAGTACGATACAAAATGTCTCTTTGATTTAGTCCTTCTCTACGTGCGTAAAAATATTGCAAATCAATTAGGTTAAAATTGAGTTTTTTCATTTTAACTTTAAGACTATTAATGAAGTGGATCCTAGCCCTTATTTCAACTTGTTTTCCAGCAGAGTTTCATCGATCATTTTGCATGCTCTTAAAATGAGACTTTAGCCATTTTTTTAAGCAATGAAAATTATTTGTGGTAGAAAATTTTTTGTGGTACCAATGGAATATGTTGTTTGGTGAATTCTCTGTAGACCGTCATAAATACCTGTTGAACTTAATCAGATGAGTAAAGTGGGCACACGTGTGTTACCGAACATATTACAAATATCAACCTGGGCAGTTGTACGTGTACAGCGTTGAAAAATTAACTCCTGAAATCTGTCGTTCATGAGTTCCATTTTTGCCAAAATTTATTGCAGCTTGACTGTCAGAATCAAAACCATTCGAATTCTTTTCTCACAATTACTCAGCATTTTCCATGTTAAGGGTTTTTTCGACAATCGAGAACTGATATAAAATTCCCTCTAGACTCACGAAACACACGATGGTTTCAGTCCCTGCTGCTCCTGATAGGTAGAACTGTAGGCATATTATATTAACGTCATGCTACAGTTATATTAAAGTTATTTTCATATCATGGCTCGGTATTTCATGTGCTTCATTAAAAGTACAAATCCTTTTTAACCTTTTGATATCAGATTTTTAAACCTTTTCTTACCTCAGGTGTTCACAGTTCTAGCCTTCAAGTTCTGAGCTCACTTAATACCATGTTTACTTTCAACATAAGTTATTTTTCTCGACATCAGAAGCATAATAAATTCCAAGGCGTGCACTGAATATGGTTATTTTCCAGCTTAAAAATCTCGATGATATTTTACCAGGGTAAAACAAACACGATTCCAGCGCACGCTTCTTTCTTTATTTGTTTGTGTGGCTCTTTCTTTTATCGTTTATCGCGGTGGTGATGTGGTGAGGAGCACAATGTTGCGGTGGTGATGTGGTGAGGAGCACAATGTTGCGGTGGTGATGAGGTGAGGGGCACAAT
>JACJUY010007645.1:0-29167 GCA_014220935.1 Platorchestia sp. MABIK
GTGAGGAACAGGTGGTGCTGACGGTGAGGGGCAGGTGGTGCTGACGGTGAGGGGCGGGTGGTGCTGACGGTGAGGAACAGGGGGTGCTGACGGTGAGGGGCAGGTGGTGCAGACGGTGAGGGGCGGGTGGTGCTGACGGTGCCCCCGCAACAAATTCAGTTTTGCCTTGCTGAACTACGGCCAAGCGCTCATGTCTCTTTGTCTAATTTAAACAACTTAAATAATTTAAAGAACTGATTTCCATAAGCTGCACAACATTTGAATAATTTTTTAGAGCTGTAAAGATAGACAGGTTGCGATATTACAACTTGTGGGCCCGACTAAGTTCAGTGACTCCACGGGGGTCCTTCCGACACCTAATTCTACGATTACAATTCGGTTTACATTCTTACTAAAAACTGGCCTAACTATTTCTGAAAATGGGAGTAACTTAATTAATTTTCAGACAGCCTGGGGAAAAAATTTAGGACGGAGATTTATTAATTAAATTTGAGAGGAACAGAGGTATTTAAACGTTTTTTAACGCATTTACTAAGAAATAGTTCAATCTTTTGATTTATGTTTTCATTGTTTACTCCGCCGAAAACATTGAGAGCAATGGCTGGTGGGAAAAAGAACCTATTATAATTTTTAATTAATATGCTCGTTGGAGTTTACACGGTAACTTGGATCAGTAGTGAGATCGTCACATGTTTTTGCCTATGCTGACAAAGAAGTTTTCGAAAAAAATTGCAACATTTTCGAATTTATCAAAATTTGCATTGGGATTCATTGCATTTTTTTTGACGATAGATAGGTTTCTTAAATTTTCCTTGCACCGCTCTTTTTTTTATTGTTTTACAGAAACGAGCAGACGACAGTTATTTAAACATCGTTTCTAATTCATAAAATTTTAGCGTGAGTAATTTTTCTTCGGGTTTCTTACTAGTTTTGTAACACAACTTCTGAATCCATTATGTGCTACTTTAGGTAGGCTTTTTCTCTTCTGAAATTAATGTGAAGTAAGTGCTGTTTTTCAAATTTATAATGACTAGTAGAACTCGTGGAAATTCCACGGACAATCCCATCGCTAAGCTACATAGACCCGGTCAAATTACCTTACCAATTGCAACATAACATATTCTATCCTATCCTATTCGAACCGATCCTGATAAAATGTCAAGCATAAAAAAAACCGTCCGTGGACCCATGAAAAAATTTCATCAGCATTACCTAACATATAATAACTCACCCTAACCAAACCGATCCTGAGAATATAACATAAAAAAACCGTGGACCCGTGAAAAAAATTCACCAACATTACCTAGCAAGTTTTAACATAACATATTCTAACTTATCTCTTCCTGCCCTATGCTAACTGAACCTATCATGATATCTCAAACATAAAAATTGTGGACCCGTGAAAAAAAATCTGTCAACATTACTTAACCTATGCTAACCTATCGTATACTATCCTAACCTAACTTAACCAATGTCATCGTTAGGCTAGGTGGACCTGTGAGAAAATTTGGTTAACATTTCCCAACAACTTTTAACATAACATATTCTAACTTAACCCATTCTAACATGGTATCCTATCCTATGCTCACCGAAGCATTCCTGATATGTCAAAAATAAAAAACCGTTGGCACCGTAATAATATGTCGTCAACATTACGTATCCTATGTTAGCCTATCCTAACCTAACCTATCTTGACCTAACCTATTCTAACCTAACTTAAATAGGGCCCGTGAAAAAATTCGGTAAACATTACCTAAGATTCTAACATAACTTATTCCAACCTAACCCTTCCTAACTTAACATATCCTACTATCCTATCCTACCCAAAGTAATCCTGAGAATATGTCAAGCATAAAAAACTATAAACCCGTGAAAAATTCATCAACATTACCCAACCTATGCTAACCTAACCTATCCTAAATTATCCTATCAAAAAAAGGAAAAAATTAAAAAAGGAAAAAAAATTGAAAAGTAAAAAAAGGAAAAAAATGAAAAAAATAGAATTAATGAAAAATAATGAAAAAAATAGAAAAATGAAAATCAATAAAAAATTAGAACAAATGAAAAAAAATGAATAAAAATAATGAAATAAAATTGAGTAAATATAATATGGATATATAAAAAAAATCATGTCAAAAAATTTTAGAAATCTCTCTCCCTCTCTCCTTGTCTTTTTCTCTTCCTCTAATGAAACGCAAGCCAACCCGTATCATAGATACCGCAATGATGTTGAAGGGTGTGACGCACATGGTTAGCGTATTAATATATAGATGTCCCGAGTAATCTATGAATTTTGTTGGTTTTTGGTCCAATTGTGTGTGTGTAAACAGCATTGATTATACGCAGTACTTATAGAATTAGTGAAATTTAGCATTACATTATCAATGTATTTCGTATTAATGCCATGTTAACTCGTGATTTCAAGTGATTGAATTATACAAGCACGTTCTACTGCTCTGAACTTCATTTGATTCAAACATCGATGTTGGTAAATTTCAGTGTGCTGTGGAGTACTAGTATTTAGAATTTTTTGTATGAAATACTTTTATTATCAGATAAATTGGAAGTTAGTACTCCAGTATTGAATTTAACCGAGTCTGGCAAGAATACACTGCATTATCATGAAGCCTGATGCGATACGTGCTGGAATGGTGACACGGAAGCAAGGATTTTGAGCCCGGGTGTTTGTTTGTTTGTTCGCAGTTTCCATGCTCGAGAAGATCATAATTGAAATCGCCACAAATTGTTATATTCCGGTAGTTTGACTTATGGAAGAGTTCCATGATTTCATTTAGTTCACTCACGCTGGGGCAGGTGCTGCTGACGGTGAGGGGCCTGTAAGCCGCCCCAAACACAACGCGCTGACTGCGTTGTGGAAGGATCTTCAGTAAAAGGATCTTTTGTACAATCATGAGCTTCTGAAGCTCTTGTAATTAGTAGTGAGTTTTTATGTTTAGATATTTACGAACTCATATCTACATCACGTTTATTTTTTGACAGTGACCGGTAGCCAGCCTAATTTTGTGTTGGAAATATGTTTTTTGATGTGTGGTCTAAACAACTTTCTGTGAAACTTTGGTCGTTGAAGTCACAGTTTACTTCAGCTATCGTAGAACTTGATGTATCTATTTTTGGATAGATTGATCTACAGTTCCAAAACAATATAGATAAATGCTTAGCGTTTACCTACAGTGTTTTGTTAGGTCATAAATATTACCACATTTGCAAATTTTAGGATCATTTGGATGCAAAAAATTAGTGTTGAAATGATAGATATTCTATATATATCTGTACATGATGCAAATACATTTTCCTGATCAGTCATCCAATGGAACTAAAATGCAAGATAGTGGTAGGAATAAGTAAACAAACTGAAACAATCTTAAAAATTAAAAAAAACAACTACTGTTAATGATTTAGAGAAAATAACTTCTAGACAGAGAAGAGAAAATGAGACACACTTTCGTGTATATTTGAATTCGATCCAAATTTCACAAACAGTAACTTGTACGCACACGTACCATGTGTGAAGGCATTCGTACGGTCAATCCTTGAGTGACAAGTGAAGTAGATACTCATATTAAAGAAGAATGAATAAATTATTCATTTTTTCTTAGTCCTGCTACTTGTCTTCATTTCTTCAGATATTCTTGGGCGTTTCCTCTCCTTTTCTGGTCTGTGTTGAATTCTAGGCGATCGATGGTGATCTTGTGTAGATAAAGTATAGCGCACTATTGAGGGATTGTACTCGGACCAGGATATCTCCCGCCAGAAGTATCACGCACTGTCCTCGTACCAGAGAAATGACATCGCCCTTTACCTTTTTGGTTCTGACCTTCTCAAAGAAAATTATTACTTTTGTTTCAACTCGACTGCGCACGCTCAATACGTTGCCGCGTTTGCACCTATGGGAAATTTGCACCGCCAATGCGTTGCGCCTTCATCGACCTCATCGCATGCAGCTCGGGTGAGAGATGGAGTAAGGTGCGAGCAGGAGTTTTCACGCAACAGTTGTAACATTTGACAATCTCTTCGACTGAAGTTTGGGAATTCATTTCAGTTCATGTTTATACTGCAGTTAATCATTTCTTATTTCAGTCTACTGAACACGCTGAGGCTGGAACGGTAATAGTAGGTGAAGACAGACAAAATTGTGTTATTCTAGAGCAATATTAGTCAAGCAGACAGACTGTAGTTATTAAACGAATTTAATTTCATGTTAATGTTAGTGCAAATCCGCTACAGTATGATTCAAACACAGCAGCTGTAGCTAGAATAAACTGAAATTAATCATTTTGGCCTCAGTTGTAGTTTGAAAGAAATTTGCGATACTGGTTGTGTGTGCATATGATTTTAAATTAGCCGACATCACTCGCATCTTTTTGTCTCGTACTAGTTTGAGGGGCCTTATAGATGACTAAAGCATGCAGCAGACTGGACCAATATCACAGACTCAGAAGGTAAGGCAAATGTGGTGAAGAGACAATTGAGATGCGTCAGTGAAGAGGAGAGTATGTGTAAGAACAAAAACTACAAATGAACGTCAAGAGAGGAGAGTGAGAAAACAAAGCTACAGAGCAAGTAAGCAAATTTGAAGAAAATTAGGGGGAGACGCACAAAGTGGATGAAGATGGAACGTGAAAGAGAAGAGCAGAGACGGAAATTAGAAAGTAAACAGAGGAGCTGAAGAAGGGGCGAGCAGGTCATTTAAAAGAGTAATATAATTTCTGGACTGTTAGCGACTCGCACACTAAATCTGCCTTTTGTCCTGAAAATTATTAGCTTCCTACTGAGCTATACCGGCAACTCTTATTCCAAACAGACCGGTGCTGTCTCCTACGTGCTGTTACTGGCTCCTACGTGCTGTTACTGGCTCCTACGTGCTGTTACTAGCTCTTACGTGCTGTTACTGGCTCCTACATGCTGTAACTGGCTCCTACGTACTGTTACTAGCTCCTACGGGCTGTTACTGGCTCCTACATGCTGTTACTGGCTTCTACATATCATTACTAGTTGCTGTAGATCGTAACTGGCTCCTGCGTGCTGTGGCAGGCTCCTAAAGATTGTTAATAGCTTTTGCAGATGGGAGCTAGCTCTGATTGATCTTTACTGGCTCCTACGAACTGTTACTGGCTCCTACAGATCGTTTCTATCTCCAAAGTACTATTCCTGGTTCGATCACGCAGTTCGATACTGGCTCTTACAGGTCATTGCTGGTTCCTATACGTGATCCCCCCCGCTGCCGGATTTTAGTTTTGAGTTGACAGAAAGCCGGAGAGTTTATTATTAAGAAAATTATAAAATGCTTATGTAGTGAAAATCTGTACTTTATAATGGGGATGAACGGATCGTGTGTTAATGATGAGTACAGAGTGTTCTGCAAATTTGAAAACTCCATTTACTTAATCAACTTTAAAATGTATAGAAATATTTCAGTTCCGTTTGTTGCAAAATTTGAATATTTTTCTTTCATTTTTGTCTTTCAATATTGTGTTTTCATTTGTGCATCACATTTTCAGCATATTTTACTCACTGAACTAAATTATTTAAACTCATTCTGAAGTTGTGAACAGGTAAGGTTGGGTGTCCGTTATCGTCCAACACTGAATACACGTAATCAATATCTGTTTTTAAAGTCGTCCATTTCCTAACTCATTCATAAAACAGAAACCAGTAAAATAAACATAAAACATTGCCGCAGCACTAAGTAACTATTTTTCACGGGAAAATAAGCGCGTTCGTAAGCAAGAGATTCTCAGCTCATCACCTCCATCAGTTCTCGCAGCTCACAGCGTTGACGGTACATGGAGTTGAAAACTCTTAGCGCGCAGCCAGGCAGCCAATGTTCTCAGGTTCGTGCCTTTATTTTGTTCTGAATATTCGTGCTCCAACTCGGCTCAGCTCAGACGAGTCAGAAAGGCTGATGAGGGAACTTGCCTCTAAGAAATTAACTGACTCCAGCAGATTCTGCCTTTGCAGCTCGCAGCGCAACTTATAGACCCTCCAAGCTCGCATGCACTCGCCTCCGGACTCGCTACTGGGTCTTCTTAGTTAAAATCATCATGTAGAAGTAGATGTTGAAAGCATTTGAAACTATAAAAACTCTGCTCTTTTGGACGGATTTGTTTCATTCTTATCCAGAAGTGAATGATGTGCTACAGTCTCCTCTTGCTTCCTTAATTTCGTTTAGGATGTGAGAAGTGTCAGGGTACCAGGTTCTTTATTTATTGGGGATCAAGGTAAAAGAAACAGAAAACTTCTAGAATTTAATTATTACGGAGAAAGAAGAAATAGCTGTCGACAATTCAAAAATAAATAAAAATTCGCCTATCGGAGGCAATGAGAAAACTTAAGAAATGGAAGAGACAGAGCACAGAGGATATTACTGGGATTTTAAGTTTAACAATTTGCATAGATTCCTAGCTATAAAAGAAAGTAAAGAAAAACAGTGTGGTGCTAGGCAGGCCAAACCTAATTATCCAACCTGAAACAAAGAAGAAAAACATTGGCAGAACTTTTTGAAAGTAACCAGTGACACAGTTTCTATTAGTTCAGATCTCAAAACTTTATTAGGAGCCCAAAATAAGTCATAAATAAATATTCGAAAATGCTGGCAAATGATTACTTACTGTGTATAAGGTACGCAAAACAAAACACAACAGTATGAAATTTCAAACCGCTCGAAGAGAATTACAATTTACCGTAAAAAAGCCGCACTGCTATGTGACCATCAGATGTCCTTAACCTAGGAAAATTTCCCTGACGAGAAGCACAACATGAACATTCATGAATCTCATTCCTGAAGCGTGCATGTGTTGTTCGCTTCCGTGGTGTGTGAGCTGATGTTGCTCGTTTGATAGAGCAACTTTTGTTTTGAGGTCATCAAGCTCTTTGAATGATTTTTACTTCTACCAGCCATTATTTCGAACAGAATTTTGCGCAGTTATTTCAATAAGGTGCCGACATATTTGCCGTAAGCTCTTTCTCAA
Organism: Platorchestia sp. MABIK; assembly: GCA_014220935.1. Taxonomy (NCBI): domain Eukaryota; kingdom Metazoa; phylum Arthropoda; class Malacostraca; order Amphipoda; family Talitridae; genus Platorchestia; species Platorchestia sp. MABIK. Next base: position 6,990 of record JACJUY010007645.1, read on the forward strand.
TGTAAAAAAATGTCACTCTAAATAGTGATGCTAAATTTGAATTAGGATGCATAACTCGGAATAGCTGAATCATAATAAAAGCATCAAATTATAAAAGACTTTAAACATCAAATTAATGAGGATTACGTGCAAAATATGTCAGTAGTTTAGAATCACTATGACAATACGCACGTTTGAATAAAATTTGAATTGAACGGTCAAGACGACTTCATGTATCTTGGGAACTTCATGGTCATTTGAGTGCGTTACACGGTAATTCGAAAGCGCGTGTGCGTATCCTGATATTTTCTGCTATCACATTTTACGGTCATTCAAAATTAGGTACTCAAGACAAATATTTTCATACATTTCAATTATTCGGACTGTTTACCTTTAATAAACTTTGAATTGAACTAACGATATCAAAATCAGTCAAACAAATTCCCTCGCTGTTGAAGATCAACTTGCGGGATAAGAAAAATTGCAAGACACTCGCGCTAAGACGGGTCTTACCGAATCATTAGCCCTTATCGTCCACTTTCTTCCGTGGAATGACAGCAAATGAGGAAAATCGAGTGCATTCTGACTTCTGTATTCAAATACAAAATGGGCCCCCGCAGAGGAATGAGGGTTGACTACAATTCGTCGAGGCACATGGTGCGCTAGAGCCAGCCAAACGAGGCCATGTCATCGTCTCGTTGAGTTAGATGTGAAGTTTCAGCTTCTGAATGCGTTGTATGGCATTCATTTTAAACAATACTCACAAACATACACTTAAAGATAAAATTAAACACAACGGGAATGTTCTCCAGCATGTCACTAAAACACAACTGGTCGATGGTAAGCAGCTCAAAGTTAACAGCTCATAGATACTTGTGATCTTGTAACATGGATACGTAAAATAAAGACTAGTTTGTTAGGTCACCCAGTACTGCACGGGGCAAGCAGGTGTAAGGAAAATAAAAACTTTTTTTGGCATCAAAGTCCTCGTCAATCAAAGGTCGTGAAAACTTTTCTGAAAATTAGATGACCTTTAATCTGTATTTCTGAAGTGATATTGGAATTTAAATCAAAGAAACTGCATGGTTATCCACATCCATGCACTTGTTCAAGTTTATAGAATAGACATTGTTGAACGCAACTGTGTTCTGGGAGGAAGTGAATGAAAATGTAACGTTTTCAGCGACCTTCATTTTACCAAGCACGTTAGGTTCTTGTGATCCTGAAACATCAATTATTGTAACATGTCGATAGAAATACGAGTGTAGTTCCAATAGCTAAACCTGGTTAGTGTAATGTGTTATTTATTCTAGCCAAAACATTTGAAACATTGACCCAATTGTTGTGAATAACCTAAAAGCTTTTGTGGCTTCAAAGCGGTTTGTGAACACATCAATTGCTAAATTAGCCTTCATAAATCAATTAGCGCAGCGCATGATTTCTACTTGACAGACCCCTCTCAAAATGATGCTCAAATGAGCCTTAGCTCCTCTGCTGAGTGGGGCGGCAAGAGTTCTGGTGGACACGGTCCCCTACTCACTACTTGCGGGACGGAAGACTTCAACATTCACAGTGATCACATTAGCGACCCATTTTCAAGGATTTTCAGTATTCATGGGATGAGCTAATTTGATGCCATAACTAAACAGACGCATACGTATTCGATGAGCCTTCCTATTCCCAAAAGAAAAAAAGAAATGGCTCACTCATGAAATTTTTTTACACGTACAAGTAACGTAAGATAAATTCGAAGATTTTGATCGGTCGAACGAGCTTTATGTACAGAGACTGCTTCTGCACCACAAGTGCAAAACACAACACATGCTTTATGCTTTCTTATTCCATTGCATCCTCACTCGACGCAACCTTTTCTTCTAACCGTTTTTTGATGCGATAAGAAACGATAAAGAGATGCGATGCCTGTGATGCCGTAAGGGTGTTTGTGTAGACGTAGGGGGATGGCAAGCAATGATATGCGTTGGATGCTTAAAGAACAGTTCCCCATGCTTAGTTGAATATCAAAGACCGAAGTGGCAAATTCTTCTCTGCCGTAAACATTGCAGTTTCTTGCCCTAAAAAATGGAAAAATTATTTAAAACATTTTATTCGCGAAAAATTTTATTTGCAGCAATTCGGGTATGCAACGAATGAGATCGACAAAAAGCTACTAGGTTCTTTGCAATCATTCATAGAAATAAATTAAATCTTCTCACGATATGTTACATGAACGCGTGCTGCCATCGGCCGTCTTCCTCCCCTCTTTCTGGGGCCTCGCGCGTACCCTAGAGGGCCTTTGTTTATGTTTCTCGCGGGCCTCAAACCCTGTAAATAAGCAAGGCTAATTAGGTGTTTTTTTGTGGCACCACGTCTTCAAGAATGTAAATTCAAACGGTATTCGAAAGCTGAGTGCGCTTGGGCTTGATTGCCCCCAATGACGTGACTTATGTTAACAGGAGCCCTAAAACTGCTGCCCGCCCCTGCCTCCGAGACAAATGCCTCCACTGAACCCAGATTTATCTCCTTTGATGTGGCTTTTTGTACCATCATTCAGGGGTGAATTATTGGAGAGAGCGCTACCGCAGCAGCGCAGACTAATTAGAAGATGTTGATTCACTTAATTTTTTTAGGTTCTCTTTTTATGTTCAGCTTGCGTTTCTCGTTATTGTTATGTTCGTGTTCTTTGTTTATGTTCTGCTCGTGTTTTCTGTTTATGTTCAGCTCGTGTTCTTTGTTTACGTTCTACTCGTGTTCTTTGTTTATGTTCTGCTCGTGTTCTTTGCTTATGTTCTGCACGTGTTCTTTGTTTATGTTCTGCACGTGCTCTTAATAATGGTTTTCTCGTGTTCTTTGTTAATGTTAGGCTTGTGTTCTTTCTTGAGGTCCTTCGCTGAAGTTACGAAATAAACCAAGGCACCTGAGAGCACGCCTTCGTTTTGAATGTTCAGAACAATGAAGCATCACAATGACTTAATCGATGTTCCACTTAGATTTATCCTGAATTTGTTGCCCACAGCCCTGTGCTTAATACGCACTTTTTGAGCGAACTTTGAATGTTTTTTTTTGACTCAACAAAGATCATACTTTATTCTTCAATGACAAAATTATCCCTCAAAGCAATTCATCACAGCTTCATTTCATTTGGTCAGAACATAGAGTTAAAAATTTCAGCTTGAAAAATTACACAGTCATTTAAATTTTTAAATCAGTTACAAAAACCTCAAACAGGCAAAGTTGTGTGTTAGAGTAACTACACTAACAATCTTCATCACAAGATTCAGATATGGAAAAGTTGGGCTAATATTGATTTGTTGTATTGATTTCTCAACCCATCGTACTGCAGTGCTTTTATTTCACTTTAGATACGCTTATTTGATTTGTTGTGTTACTCGGGCCTTGATTTATTTAAATTATTTAACGATCGATGCCAGCAGCAATGTCGAAATATTTGGCGGCGGTGTCAGTGGTGCAACCTCGATGAAGTACGTAAACGTTACAAAAATACAAATGTTTCAAGGCGTAAAAATTTGAGTGTTAAGAATAAATACTGATTCGTTGTAAGGTGTGAGCGAAAGACGAGGACGGGAGAGGGTGTGAGGTGGATAACGAAAAACGATAAAATAGAATCCTATTAACTTACGAACTCATGAAGCTTCAACTTGAAGTTACGTTGTACTGATTTGTAGAAGAAATCTAAGGACCACAATTTTATAGTTTTTTCTCGCTACGCTGTGATATTTATTTTTATTGTATCCATGTGTCAAAGCTCTTCAGCAGGTTACACATGATGATCAGTAAAGTTTTTCCTAATACTGAGCAATTGCGCAATTATACATTCATATCATACACACTGTTGCAAACATTTCATTTATTTTTCAATTATTGAACTTTTCAATTACATTTTTTTAATTGTGTTTCGATTGGATTGATCTCAATTCAAACTTTCCAATTGTAGCATTTTTCAAAGCTCAACAAAGGACTGTACATTTAGCAGCACTTTTCAAGCATGTTAATGGTGGTCGCCATGTATTCTCTAACGACCTAGTGCAAAATGCACAGTTCTTGATCACTGAACGCAAAATTGGGCGTAATGGCGCGACGCGTTTCGACGATCAGAGGGGCATGATGATCGATGACGGACGCAGCAGCTGATGTTTATCTTCACGGGAACGTGTCTTTTTACCAGGGTTTGTCCCGGCTACCCCCCGCCGTGCTGCTCTCCACACCTCCATTTGCTAATGTGTCAGCTGAGGACACGTGCTACCCGAACACCCCAGCTCAGTGGGCTCCCCTCTCGTAATGGGCCTACCCATTATGTTCATTAGCGCAACCCTTCATGGGTCGTGGGTGGGAACTATTCTCGCAGAAAAGGGAGAACTAGTGGTACCATCTGAACCTCTTCATGGGTCGTGGGGGGAAACTTCTCTGGTAGGCAGGGGATGAATTAAAAGTACTATCTAAGCTCCTTCACGCGCAGTGTGTGGGAACAACTTTGGTAGGCAGGGGAAGAATTAAAAGTACTATCTAAGCCCCTTCACGTGCAGTGTGTGGGAACAACTTTGGTAGGCAGGGGAAGAATTAAAAGTACTATCTAAGCCCCTTCACGTGCAGTGTGTGGGAACAACTTTGGTAGGCAGGGGAAGAACTAAAAGTACTATCTAAGCCCCTTCACGTGCAGTGTGTGGGAAAAACTTTGGTAGGCAGGGGAAGAATTAAAAGTACTATCCAATCCTTTTCATAGGTCGTGTGTGGGAACTACTCTGACAGAAAGGTGAAAACTAAAAGTACTGTTCAGTTGACCTCTTCATAGGTCATGGGTAGGAATAACTCTACAGAAGAGGCAAGGACTATCGAGGCATGACATCGTGCACGACCTGGGAATGTTTTCCAAATCCAAAGTTACTTGAATATCGTAGCTCATTTCCGTTGTTAATGTTGTTTAATTTTCGTTACGATGGAGGACCTTAACGTTTATCAAGATATAATTGAAGGGAGCCGGTAAGATGTCACAGTTTAAATAAATTTAATTAAAAGAATTCAATCATTTCCGTTTGCCCACTCAGAAACATGAAGACCGATGTTTACACAGATCCTGTGGACCTACAGAGATACATGATGGTTCCTTTGAGAATTAATGGGAAAGATCCCATCGCATTTAGAGGAACCAGAAATAATATTTTGTGGATTATTGACTGGTATGAATAAATAGCTGATTTCGAGAGTCAACGGCAAAACGAAATGCATGATAGGAAAATAAAAAAAAACTGACAAGAATTTTAAATGGTTTTAAAAAATTTATTATTCCTTGAAAATTTTTGATATTTTCAATCAATAGATGCTCAAAACATAAGCATTGTACAACACAGTCATGCGACTCATTAACTCAGGACCCAAGAAAAGTCCGAGAAGATCAATAGAGCTTGTGTGACATTATTCTGGCATGGTGCCCACATTGCTTCAATATGGAGGAAAAATTTCAAGAATATGTAAACGAAAAAATTTATCTTTTGGATTCAAATGAAATATTTCACTGGAAATACACTGAGAGAAAATTTGACACATCTGTGTGTGTCAAATTTTTTCAGAAGTATTTTGACGAATATTGGAATATTCTCTATGCCCACATATTAAAGCTGCTGAGGGAGTTAAATCACATATTCACGTTTCAAATGACTAAAACTTTTTTTGTAGAAAGCCGAACTGTGTTAGATTTTGTGAATGGGGTGTAATTCTCCACAAAAACTTTAATACCTTCGCTAATTTTTCTTATAGTTTTTAGACGTTGTCTGTATATTAGTATAATCAGGGCCAGTCTGAGAAAGTGAAACAATGTGAAATAAAATTGACTTATGTCAATTGAGTCATGGTTGGTACACTTACGTGTGTCGTGTATGCCCACGACACACAAAAGCATTTCATAATACATAGACTGATAATGTATATTGTTGACACACTTTTGTGGGCCGGTTTTGTGACCACTTGACACACAAAAGTGTGTCGATATTGTGGCAAAAGTTTGCTCAGTGTACTTACATAATTTTTTTCGCCAACATAACCCCTAGCTGTTTCAGAATCAATGCATGGAGAATCAATGCATAATTAAACACAGAATTGAATTAGAATGACTTCAGAAACGAGCCAAGTGACCCATTCTAAGGTTGTGCAATATTCTCGGGCCGTCAGACATCAATCACGCACAGGCACCAAAGAATTCAAATGACGTCATCAATATTCCGACAGTGTTGGCTGCGATGCTAGTCTCATAAATAATCATTGCTATAGGATAGAAAAGGATGCTTAGTTTACGCCACTGAGGTAATGCAGCAGACGGGGCGTAATAACAGTGTAGGTCAGAGCCCCCAATATTGGTTGATCACGTGGTGCTGTACGTGTCACTAGCTATTGGTTTCCTTACAGCCACAGCCATGCAGGAGCTCGGCCATCGCTTGCGTCATCGCACCAGTCACATTTAGAGCATCATGTTGCATAGCAGTCAGTGGTCACTGAGTTGGCCATGTAGTTGCTTCAGTAATTGCACTACCCAGATCGCGATGTTATATCTACAGAGAGCACATTTGGCCTCTACTGTTGGTAAAGCTGGAATTATTGTGAGACCATGTCGTGTGTTTCGAACGTGAGAGTGCCTGTCTTCTGCAGTGTGCCGTGTTAACATATACGATACCTTATAACGCAACTGATAACATTATCTTCACACAGATTTCATGACCATTATACGTACTTAAACCTCAGAATACATTTGAAGGATTTTCAACTAAACATGGGAGGTGGGAAGGTTCTAATGATATTCGTACGGAAAACTTTCATACGAGTGCAGCAAGTGCGCAGCTGCAGCTTCTGAGCACTCCGCTAATTGCCGCTTTTCTTCGACCCTTGCAGAGAGTTGCTTTATTTGCTACGCCCCTTGAATTGCAGCGATTCTCTACGCTTCCACTCTGACTAAAGCTCTCTGTGAGAACCACAACGTCTAACCTATAGAAAGAAAGGTCGCGGTTCACAAACGCTTTCTGAAAGAATTGCTCGTCGCAGGCAAAGGCTGAGGCTTACATTTAATCGATGAAAGAATCTCTGAGATCTTCTATTCAGTGAACGAGATTGATAAATACTGGACGCAAGAAACTCTTCCCTTTTAAACGCATGTAAAAGTCCGGCCAAATATAAAAGAACTGAGAGAATCAACGGTCCACATACAGTAGTGTGGACTTCTACAATTTATGTCGTTCAGAAACGAGGGCCTGAATTGCAAATGACAGGAAATTGGCAGGTGTTAGTGACATTAATGGACGCATTGCACTTAGCTAACATGCAAAGTATTTTTAGATCCATTTTTAGTCACTGAGGGAGTTTTGCGAAGAAGTGCGTGTCGAAAAAACGGTCCTTCTTAAGGTGCTTAATTTGCTGAACTTCTGGATCAATGCAATGCATCAGACATTGAGGGCTGATCGTGCACTCGGCGTGCAGTGCGAGTGCGTGTGAAGGTATTTGAAGGCAAATTTCATGTTTCAGTAGTTGCCGTAGGGCAGCATGGACTGGTCACGATGTGTCAGTCATTAGCGTGATTAGCTAATAAATGAAAATGAAGAGATGCAAATCGGTGAACGAACTCGGGTAACTCACAGAACCAGGACCGTCTGTGATAAACCTGCAACCGTCGTTTTATTGATGTCCAGTAACGGTTTGTGCCAATTTCTTTATTAGTGATTATTATGCTAAATACCTAAGGTACAAATCATTGAACACCTAGTTAATCCTCAGCAATTACCGTGCATTATTTTGGAACATTTAACTGACATGAAAACTCTGAGCAGTACGACACACATGATAGAGGTTATGCAGGCACGAGTTCTTTACAGAAACTTTAATTTGCTAGCTCAAGTACTTTATAAAAATTTGCATTTGAACTTGAAACGAACACACCCAAACACCGACAATAATGTGCGATCATTTCACACAAATGAGATAACCAAGCCAGCAATTTTCAAGTCTTTGGTTGAGATGTCGAAAGTCACATTCACACATAAAAACTGAGCGCGACGGGCGCGTCGTGCAAGAGCTAAATTAGCCATGAGGCAGTTACCGGAGCCCGGGGAAGGTCTACACGCACGTGGCTGAGTCGTTTGTTCTCTTTTTATCGTGTTTTGATGTAGAGGAAATAGCGCCGGCACATGCGCTCTAATCCTTCACTAATGCACGACCCCGTGCTTCGAGCCAAAGCGTGACCTTGCAATTCTGCGAATCCTGTTCTTATAAAGATATTAACGGAATGCATTCATGTGCGTACTGATGCTCGGTATTTGCTCCATATCTGTGGGAAAGTTGCGGGTGACATGGAGTTATTGTCTGAAGTTGGTACTTGCCGAGGTTGGATGAAGGACTATCAATAATTTCCACAGCCCAACGAAATGAATGAATAAATTAGCAGCAAACCCAATAGGCCGGGTGATAAGGAAACTAGAGCTATCCGGCGACTGACCTATGCTAACCAATATATTACTACAGACGGTAGAGTTATAACTCCTTTACAAAACACTACGCGTACATCACTTGAACGTTGTATCTCCATTGTCTCTTTTTATTTAGTGTATATGAAAGACGTAAATGAATTTCTGAGAGTACTCACATCTTACCCCAAAAGAACTATGCAGAATATCTCATCTATTCAAAGCCTGAAGTTTATTTTATGGAAGATCTACTGTTCAACAGTGGCGCAATACTACTTTCAAGATTGCTTGCTTATTCACCAGTAAACCCTTAACCTAAACTGAGATAATTCGATTAAATAGAAATTTCAAAACATATTGAAGTCATATGAAGCATTTATCCCGTTAGCGTCAGAACTATAAGAACATTTATCAATCATGCACGGTACCAACAGTTTAAAGAGTCACAATTAAGAGTAATGCTCGCTGCGTGTTTAGAGAGCTACACGCGTATGTGCTGCACATAAATGAGATCGTCTGTCAATTTAGCGGAAATTAAAAATTCACTTCTATGCAATTTTTGGTTTGCAAATCAAACAAAATGAGGTGACTTCGGAAAAGCTGGAATTTCAAGGAACAAACAAGACTTGAAACTACATCAATTTCATAATAACTAACTCCATATTTTTATTGATTTTGTTTAAATTTTGTGTTTTGAAAGAATATATTTCGCACCTTATTGCAGCGCAGAGTCCCCAGAGTAACAAGGACACAAAAGATCTTTTGTTTCGGATGTGGGAGTGGCCGTGTCACGGAATTGCGTGTGTCTGGCAACAGAACATCATAGTGAATAACGAGGAGAAACAGGCCGTGATGCTCTTCGAGAGCTAATTCAGACATGAAGTAGCATCTAGTTTAAAATGGTAACATTTAACTTGAAGAATGAAATGAGCAATGTAGCAAAATTTATGGGTACCGACTAAAGCGAAGAACAAGTATTGACTTGTACGAGTAAAATGACTGGAAACACGAATAGGAACGTAGGATTAGAAAATAATTAATATTAAGAATCAGAGAGGTATGTTAACTCCAAATCGTACCATGACGAAAAATGATGGTAATTAGAGGAACAAAAAAGAAGTGCGATTTGATAATCAAAGACGCAAATTTAACGTTCACTGAAATCGATGTAAAACTGACTCCTTGCAGGATAATTTACTTTCTCGAGGCGTACTCCATCGATGGAGAATACACCAAGAAATTTAAAAAAAAGTAACGGCGGTATTCGGAGAAAGGGTCATGGTGTGGTCACGGCGAGAGGGTTAACAGGATCGATTAGCCAAGTCTGCGTTATGAGAAGAAGCCGTCATTATTGTTATTTCTTGAATCGATCGCGGCGTAGAAACTTTTTTTTCGAAGCAGTGAGTGGTGCGTGAGGAAGGATCAATACACGGGGTGCCAGGCGAGGGGCCCAACAGTGCATGCACTTTTAAGAGGGAGACAAAGTACAGGCGCGGAGCACGAGTCAGACGAACGGGATTAGACGAAGTGGAGAGCTCGACTGGTAAGGAGTTACGCACAGCGCAAAACAGCACAACCATGTATTTGGGCGGTCAAAAATGAATGCACTATTATTAGGAAATCCGAGATGAAGCTTGGTTGTCTGTTGACTGACAATAATGGTTTAAAAGTACAGCAAAAGCTGATGGAAAGTAGAATTCACGAATAAAAAATCTGGATTCGATTAAATTGGATTAGGTTCGAGAATAGAGGGAAGCCGTTTAAACATAATTTACTGAAGATTGAGCCAACTTTGTTCTTTTCAAAATGGGGAAAGTTGAAAGCTGTTCACTTGAAATTTTCTGGGAAAAAATTGGAGAAATAAGGCTGAGTAAGTAAGCAAAAGAAGACTGACGGCGTTAGTGTCTTGACGTTCATGCTTGCATTGTGATATTCTTGAAGCTAATGTGTCTGTCACGTTCTGATGAGCGGAATACGAGTTCGGTCATCTAATTTTGGGAGGAATTAGAGTCACGGAGTCGAGTACCTAATATTAAGCGGAGACGGAGTTAGCGAAGCAGAGTCGGTCGATCTCCTGATAGCGAATGGTTTCGGAGTCAGTAAGTGGAGTCAATAGCCTGAAAGTGAGTACATTCGGATTCAATAAGCGGGTCGATCGCTTGATGGTGAGCGGAGTCGATCGCTCGACGCTGAGCGGAGACGGAGTCGGGGAGTGGAGTCGATCACCCACAGCGAGCAGAGCCGGAGTCGGGTTGAGCAGAACGTCTCCACGTCAACGCCAGCCCCGCGTCAGCTCGAGGGGAGCCGGGCCGCATTAAGTCAAGTCCCCGAGAGGGGAAATCCATAATAATCGGTGTGTCGGTCGCACCTCTCATTATTTTGTCGATGGTTCGTTCCTTCCATCAAGACTGGGCGATCCAGGCTTTCATCCATGACCGAAATTAGGAAGCAGCTCTGCTCGTAGAGAGCCCCCTGACGGCTCTATTAGCTTAGACCTGAAATGAGCTGTTGCTTCACACGCAAGTCTTGCTGCAAATACATCTCTTCTAGTCAAAGGTAATAATAAGTGAACTTCTGGGGGAAATTACATAATCTCAGGCAACAGAATATTCTCTACTAGAACGTGAAGGTCGTGGTAACTTAAAACACAACTTTATGTAAAAAAGTTTGATATTTGAAGTATCTGGTAAGAGACAGCGGAGAGCATCTTTTAAATTTGTTTTTAATATAAACCTTTTTCTTCTTTTGCGTTTCGTTTGAACTGCCATCCCAGATGTGACAATTTTACCAACCACCCCTCGTGCTGCTATACCGCTCTGGCACGCACGATGCGGCGCACCAGCAGCTGTGGGCGCCATTCCCGCCGTGTCAGGGAGTCACAAAAACTGCAGAATCTCATCTGCGCACGCTTTGATTTTTAAGGGAATGTCATAGAGGAAATTGATGGTGGACATCAGCGCTCGGTGCCCTAAACACAGTTCATTAATAGCTGAATTAGGCCTTCTGGAAGCTGCACTAACATGATCCGTTTCCGGTGCGCTGAACACAAGGCATCCTGCGCTCTGACGATCAGTGTGTCCTACGCCCAACTCCTGAGGGGAGACTCTGTCGCTCTTCTGTTTTTGACGAGTTGAACTGTGATTTAAAAATTCAAATGCCTAGAGGAATAATGAAAAACTAACATGGTGGAGCCGTAATACAAGCGTAATTCATATTCATTGCAACTTTTCTCGAAACGGATGTTGTACCCTCTAAAACATACTCATACTCAGCAGAATATCTGTTGATTTGAAATTGGTGAGAGAAATGTGCCAAATCTGTAATTATGTACTAATGTGAGAATCATACATTACTTTACTGTAAACTTTACTTTTCTATTTGAAGCTCATACTCGGTTGCAATCATTCAACTATCTGCTGCAATCACGCCATGACTCAGTCCTCTCTAAAATAAGAATGGTAAATAAAGTCATAAATTCTAATTGTGATAAATTTGTATCAACTTTGCCTGCATCTTCACAATTCGCGCAACGCAAAAAATTAAAAAGTAAGTCACATTTCAACAATAATGCACAGTTTTATGCAAAAAGTACAAAAAGTTTATTAAAATTATGTCGTCAAAATTGAATTCAACAGGAATCATTGAATCAGGAATAAATTTTATTCATTAGAATTATCTAACGTTTGCAACTCGTATAGTAATTTCACCTTGTCAGGATTCAAACTAATGATTTACATGAAATAAAACAGCCCTGTCGGGACAACGCTTATACTTTTATCCTGCATGTTTCCGATATTTCGTGGGCCTAGCAATGGAGTCTAATGGTAAAGGTGACAACGAGCAGGCTGCCGTTTATCATTTACTACCGAGAAGAATTTTTTTTCGTGCACGATACGCTGTCAGCTCGCAGAACACGAGGTAACGACTTTCATTTCGTCAGGTGTGTGCCAGATGTAGTTGATCCTGCTGTTTCAATGTGAGAAATTTTCGTTACCTCATTGTACTGACTTTAAGCCTTCTTGTTATCAGATTTTGTATTATAGTTTTTCGCCTGAATGACATGCGTCTTCTCAGTATTGAACATAGACGAACTTGAACGGTTTGCATTTATTCATTCACTAACGAGTTCTTGCTTCCGTTCCTCCACTCACAAGTCCCACGGCGAAAATAGAGTTCGATTGCTTGTGCGCCTCGCTAAACTCTGCATTACGGCACATTTCTAATTACTACCCGGGTATTCTAACTGCTGTTCTGAAAAAAATTTGAAGAAGTATTTTAAAGATCTAAGATGTTATGGGTATGATATCATTCAAAGTTTTCATTATTAATGCATTATAAAAATATAAAATCCTCATTGACTGTACTACTGTACATGTTAAGTTGGATAAAATCAATGAATAATAAAATCAGGCAGCCAATCTTGAATTCACCAGAAATTTGAACACAGTTTCGAATCAGAGTATTTTCGTAAATGTATAACTAAAAGTCAAACTGTATTTTCGAAAGCAAATTTGAGTATTTCTCACACATGTATGCATGTGTGAAAAATACTCGAAAAATAATAAAAAATACTCGATCAGTCATTATTTTGTATTTTGGTTTTTTGAAATTATTTAGATTTAATGATTTAATTCCTCGATCGTAAAGCAAGAGCCTACAGTTTAAGTCAGCTATGACTATTGAACGGCTTAATTTCAATCTCAGTAATAATCTAACGTAAGTTTGAATGGTAGTAGCACAGCTTGAAATAACTGCAAGTGATAAATGATCACATTACACTAAACGCTGATGCCAGTTTCATGTTTAGGTTGAGAAATGAAATTTGCCTCATTTTCCCGTCAACACACTGCTTTGCCATGGTAGAACCTGCCCGGACAGCAAGGCCATCAGGCTTTATAAGTAACAATTTATAAACACACCTGACTCAGTAAACTTACTACGTCACTCATCAGCAGTTGAAGACAGTATAAAAAATAAAAACCAATGTGCTCTAAAGCTCCATGAGAATTGGTAGCTGTAATTGTCCAATAGTTCTAATCTCGATCGAGTCGACCGATTTTGTAACCATCTGCATCCCCGACGCCGCCGTTGTGCTGAAGCCTACGGATTAGGTAAGTAAATTTTTTTTCACAATTATCCTGAAGCTCATTTGTGATAGAATGAACTGCTAGCACCCCGGATAACGACTTGAAAAGTTTTGGCGCCCTGTAGAACATTGTACATGTGAGACGAGAGCAGAAATGAAAAATGGTAATTACCGTCCTGATATCAAAAAAGAACTATTACGATGCCAAAGAATCAGTAACATTGCTAATAACGGAGGAAACTCCGGCAACTGAAGTCCGTGCCTGGAGCTAATTATTTCCCCCTCTAAATTCATGAGCTTTTATTTCTCACCCCGATAGAAAACACCCATAATAAAGCGCCAGCATATGGCGCAGGAATATAAATTTCGAGCGAGCGCGAGGCTTGAATAGCCGACGTCAGCTGAGGGCTCTCCAAGGGGCGAGCTGGCGGTCTCTTGAGTGAAGATGAATTTCAAGAGAAATTGACGAGTTCGGATATTGATGAATAGTACTTAGAAACGCTGATTGTTTTTGAGAGAAAGTTGTTGAAAATACAAACACCTGTATTGGTTGGATGCAAGCTCAAGTAGAATAAGACAGAATTTGTGACAACTCTAAATAACAATAAAAATTCACCGACACATGACCTTGCTCGGAGTTGAGATGCAGATGTTTATTAGCAGAAAATGGGGGATGAGTTGTGCCACTACGAAAATGATATCGTACGGCACTAAGTTTTACATTTTCATGCACATGTTAGAGTTTAACTGTGGAGACTAGAGAATTTCTTTAATTTTTCTTAATGACGAAATGGTTTACCAATTCATTTGCTGCAGGAAACGGTGTACGAACTACACTCGAACTGTTTGTGTCTCAAATAGAATTATTTATTCTTATTTTATTGTTTTCAAAATTTTAACAAGAAACAACGATGCTTCAATCAGAAATTCAAATTTCAACTTGGTGTGCGCCGGCTCCATAATCGAAGACAACCTTGGCAGCGTTAAAGAATTCCACTAATTCCGCATTAACAAAGTCGTTTTTAACTGCTAAAATGAATTTCAATGGTGATTATTACTCCTTTAGAAGTTTCCGATTCGTGAGTTGTTACGCGCTTAAAATGACAGAGTAGTTTATGCAGTGGCCGCGTGGTGCAGGCAGTTCTGGTGAACTCCTGACGCCATCCTACACAAGATGGCATCAGTTCAAAGTATTTATTTATGAAAGGATGATCGCGGAAAGGTTTCTAACTGAAATTTCGCTAAATTATAAAATTCATGGCATCATTTGCGGATGATTTTCATGTTTCAATGGGAGAAAATATCGAAATAAGTGTTTTGAAATCTTTTGTGATATAACGCCAGTGAAGAGTTCCCTGTGTCTCGTTCATATGCTATGTTTTTGTGAGAGGCAAAAATATTTCATTCAATATTATTCGTAGGAAAATATGATCTTTGCCTCAGCTGTACACCATGCGTGCGCGGCACACACACGGCGTTTACTCAGCGTATACACTGTGTGTATCATCTCCAGCTGCCGCCCCCATATTTGTATGAAGGTAATATTATGCCGCATAAAACGTTTAAGAGATAGGCTTTGAGGAAGTATCAGTATTTTCGTAATACCCCCGTGCGTTAGTAATAACAGCTCCCTGTTGAACAAACCACCGTGAACTCACACCTGGGACCGAAATTACGGAGCGTTTATACATGAATGGTTTGCAATTAGCCGCTCCAGGAAGCCATCAATATGAAAGACCCCTGATGCGCCTATGTAACTCAACAGGCCTGTGTTATTTGCACTGCTCGGGACATTTGAGTGCAGTAGTTCTGCAAAATCGTGCCGACGGACTATGCTCTTAGGCAAAATATGCGGCGGATAAACACAACTTCTGCCAAGATCACGGTTGGAGTAGCAAGTCTGCTTGAAATCATTGAATTTATGCTTTTACGTTTAGTTGAGGCGCAAAATTAGAATAATGAATCGGCAGTAATGACAACTTTCTTCTAAATAAAGCAACCTTCTTATTTGATGTCTCTATATTTGCGTTGAGAAAAGTAGCGTGATAGAGTCGGCACACGGACGCAGAGGTGTGACCCTGCAGAGAGAACGTCCGACACTTCACCACCCAACTCACCGTCTCGACGCTCGAAAGAAGTCATAAGGTATTCGAAGCCGCTAGTTAAAGTGATGCTGACATAGCAGAGAGTGATGACTCCGCACTGGTTAACGCTCGACCCGATCAGAACACAATTGCGAGTTGTTGTGCAGCGAACTGTGTCAGAATTATGCGTCCATAAATTTGGAAAAAAACTGGGTCTCAATGTACTCAAACGAACATGAAAGACAAGCTCATGTGAGTTAATTAGACACAAGTGATGAATATGTTTTGATGATTGATTGATGAATATGTTTTTCCATATATACACTCGAATACCTGGCAATTTATTATGGAATGAAACTAAACTGCAATTCGAACATTACAGGGATAGGGAATTTTTCCACAAATGTACGTATATGGTCATGTATTCTTAGCCAGCTCACCAAACATCATGATGACGGAACTTTTTGTGAATGGTATACATAAATATACCTCCTGACATCTTAATGCCCGTCCACAACCAACAAGCTCTGTGACAATAAGAAGCATCTGGCTGGCTGCAAGGCACGTATGGGTTGAAGGAACGAAGATCAGAGAACAACCATATCCTACTCTGGAAAGCTTCACCCATCAGACAAAACGACACAACGCTTCAACTTTTGATGCGATGCTGGGATGGCTTTTGATGAACTTTTGCAGCAACAACAGCGTTTTGCGACTCCAAGTTAGCAAATTTATTGCTGGCATCGGAGGGCCAATATGGTGGGCCTGCCCCATTGGTCGGCCCTATAGGACAATGGTCATTTGTCACTCCCGCGACGGCATTGAGTGGATTGAATGATCTCTCCTGGCTGATTTATCGCCCTAGCTCACTCTATTTGTTTTCCATGGGAGCTTGATCAACAAAGAGCGTCGCAAATGTTTCCTCGTTGATGGGTTTCTTGGAAAAATGTTTCTTTGGCATTAGCGGCTCAATTAGCAGGATCTTCGCTTTTGGAAGTTCTTAATGTTTGTCAATGAACACCCGTTCCATTTTTTTGCACTGCGCACGATGTAACAATACGAAGCGAAAAACCCGTGTCTCTGTAGAAACTTTGCTCTTCAAAAATGAGTGATTTACTTTTGGAGTTAGGAAAAATATTCATCGTCAGGATTTTTGGCTGACATCGGATACGCACGCGCGAGCCTGCGCATTCTCGTCAAATTCTCTTCCATGGAAACTCAGGCGCTCCTCAAAAAATGTCTTCTAACTTTCAATGTTTTTCCCTACCTTTTTTCCTAATGTAATCTTATGTTTCCAATGTATGTAATAAAAATTTTTCTAGCGATTTTTTTTGTGTATTATCTATTTTCACGACAATTCAACCTACCAGAGATCCCTTTCCTTGGGATTTTTCCAATTTATTTTTTGGAGTTTCTCTTTCTGCATCAGTAGCTGTTGTTTCCAGCCCATAACATGCAGGGCCTTTTTTACAGCTTGAACGGTAGTGATATATTACCAGTGCTGTTTAGGTTACAAATATCCAATTTAATGTACTAGGAGTCATGATGGAAAAGACATGAAGTATTTACTGAAGGCGTGGGTTGCTGCTCAACTTAATAATTCATTTTCAACGCCTCTTCCAATGCCTTGTAAAGTTGTTCATTTAACAAAATTAACATTTATATATTTCTGTATTTTGCAGTGACATTATAGTATTCTTTCCTTCATTTCATCGTTTTAATCTTGACCAATTGAGTTTGTTGTTTTGGAATTCGTTGATATTATATTTGAGAAAGAAGCTCGTGTTTTTCATTGCTGATTTGCATCAATGTTGTCATTCCTTTAAAACGGTGAAAATGCCCAGATATTCTTATACGGAGACAAAGTTACAAATAAAAAAGTGGTCTTATAGTACTAAATCCTCTTGCGTGTAGCCATTCATCTGCGGAAAGCATCGTAAGCTAAGTCCTGATAAATCATATGTGCGACAAAAATGTAAAATTGTACCCGTACAGTATGTGATCATGATGGACAACAGTAGGCGCGTAACAGAAGGTTACATATTCTGGAGAACTCCTTACGCACAATGAAACATTACAGCAACTTTTCATTTATCGTATGCAACAGCTTGCTGTTATCGGGAATTCCATCCATGGCTGGCGCTCTGGCTATTGAAAGTTAAATAATATTTTCTTTGAAAGCATTCAAAGCGAATATATTTATATTAGCTATTTTACCGTTCTTGGTGGACGCTAATTTTATTTACATCAAACGCTAACGTTAACACAGGTATTCATGGCAGCACTAGCTGTCTTTTTATGATTTTAAAACGCAAAGGCTATAAGCGAGAATTAAAGAACAGCACCTTCCAAGCTGAAATCACTTTGAAAATTAATATTCATGATAATAGTCTTTTTGGATCAGCATGGTCTAATTTGCGAACCGCTTTTTCCAGTTTCTTATTTTCAACTCACAATGTTTGCCCATATTACTCCATTATCTCTGACCACATTGTGTTTAAGATACTCTCATTCAAAAACGTTCATCATTTACTAGCTCCACAAAAAGATCTACCAAAATCCCCTTACTTTTAGTGTCTGTTCCAGTCATTTCAACTCAGGAAATTCACGCGTATTGATCCGGAGCTCGAGAATGCCCTTTTAGGCGACAATATCGGCAGCCACCTCGTGATGAATGGGACGAGACAGGCCTTCTCTGGTGTGAACAAAAGCTCATGGAAACCATATGGCAAATACAGGCGGCGAGGCCCACGCTCTATATGGGCAAAATTATCATCGATCGAGATCACGATCACGCGATCTTGCCATGTTTATATCTCATGGTCGACGTGATCCAGCCTGGCATGAATCGTTGTGAAGATACGCTTTAGTATTACTCAACGTAAGGGTGAACTAAATTTGGCCTATCAGATGACGTATGTTAGTTTTTTCGGGTTCTGGTATAATGAATTTTTACTAGAAACCTGATAATCCTAGTCTCAGAGCTTAAAACTATTTCTCCGCGAGATTTCTTCTTCAGAGTTATATTGGTTGTTCATGATAATATTACGTGGTGGGATATTATATGTTGGAAATAATATTGAGTTTGACGTCTTAGCTTGAGTACTACCCGTGCAATACGCAACTGAACTCCACATTTTCTGGCATACAAAACAGAAATCTAATAAAACCTTTGCAATTTTATTGATAGACCTAATAAATTAAGAAAATGCGATAAAAGAAAACTTATTATAAAACTCTGGTCTTTTTCATGAAATTTGCAGTATACACGCCTTACGTATGTAGTGCATACTATTTGTGGCAAAAAACGCAAAAGAATTTAGATATTACCCAGTTTTTTTTAATTCACGAACTTGCGTGTGAAAATAGACGTATTAAAACTAGTCTAGTTAAGAACTTAGGTCTAATTTTAAAAGTATTTGCTTTGTCAATTGAAATCAATGAAACCGGATAGAATTCATTTTTATTTAATAACAATGATTTTCGAATCTGGATGAGCCTCTCGATAGTACAAAATTATTAATAACTCTCTTTAAATCACTATAAAGTGGTTAACCATTCTTTAAATAATGTAATTTATCAGAGCAAGACGGGTTACCTGAAAACACCTTACAACTAAATCGATTTACTGGAACGATTTACACGTAAATTATCTTTGATCTAAAAGTTACCATCTCTGAAAAAGCTCTAATTTGAATGGCGCGCTGATGTCAGCACCCGGTTCAGTACCGCGCCTCTTACCCTGGCGCACACGTCAGCACCCGGTACAGTATAGCGCCTCTTACCCTGGCGCACTCGTCAGCACCCGGTACAGTATAGCGTCTCTTACCCTGGCGCACACGTCAGCACCCGGGACAGAATAACGCCTCCTACCAGCGAGTTCAGACCAGCCCGCCCTGAGAGCGCTGGCTCCCACTTGGGAGAAGGATCGGATTGAGAAGAACCGAAATTCAGAGAAGAATTGAAGAAGCTCTCACTTAAGTGAAGATTTGAATTGAAGAGAAGAATTGAAAAACTCTACTTTTATGATGAATTCTAATGAGAAGAGAGGAATTGGAAAAGTCTCAAATAAAACAGGAATTGAAAAAACACGGAAGGGAAGAATTTAAACTAATCGAAGAAATCACTCGCAAAACTCACGAGAGAAAAGTTAAAAACTTATACTTACAAAAAATTTAATATAAAGAGAACCGCTGGAAAAATTACCACCTATGTGAAGAATTGATGTGTGAAGGTATCGTAGCGTGAGCCTTCCACCGCTTTCTGTTAGAATAGGAATGGAAATTTCTGTCAGGTAAGAAACAAGCTACAAAGGAAAACTTGGGTGTTTTTTTTAATTTAGAGGAAACGTTTGGAATTAAAGCAAAGTTACCTTTACATCAATACGACAAGACCGACTTACTTACCCAGCGCTTGAAAATTAAGGGGACAGCAAACTGGAGGCAAAGAACGGTCATGTTGAGAATATGATGGCTGCGACTGGGGAAAAATAGATATATTTCCCTCGTAAACGTTTTAGAATACAAAATTATGCCATCAGTTTTAACATGAATAGATGCAAAAACAGTAAAAAAACTGAGATCAAGATATAAACGAAAAACTTAAAGAATCTAACTAATGAGTTACTCGTTCACAGTATCTTCCAATTCAAAGCCGTACATAGACGTTCACAGTAATTAAGTTAATCGCACAGTTTCAGTTGATTTGAAAATGAAAGAGCAATGCATTTCATAACACTTTGATCCGGATTATAAATAATCAGTTTTGTGAACATTTCTCTGCGGTTTTATATTTTTCATTATTTTTGCATTCCTAGCTCCATCACTGATGGCGGAGTAGGAAAATTTCGAATTATTTACATCTAAAATATTTTGATTTTTTCGCTGGTTCTTCATTCTTTTTTCATGTGAAATTTTCAAAAATCAAATGATTAGTTCGGAAAAGATAACAACAAACGAAAACGGCTTAATTACACGAGATCTACTTGAACAACCGTTAAAAATAGATAGAGATTATCTTATATTGATGAAATTGGACGCTTAAAATTCTGATGCTCAACAAACTATAGTTAGAGAGCAAAATGACCCAACGATAAATTTTATATTAACAGGAATATAAATTTTATTCTGGGTTAGGCTCACAAGCACTCGGTATTCTGAAAGAACAAAGCACGGGACATGGAATTATCGTGGGAAATATCATAAGAAGAACATCAAGAGTAATTATGTAATTACCATTAACAAGTGTTCAGGACTCTACGACGAGCTCAAAAGATTAAGTGTCGCTTAATCCTCACGCTTTGAAGAGGCATTGCTCATTCCCTTCGGTATAAGCGGCTCATGTCAATAATATTTCAAATGAAACCTTCGATAGTGTCGAGGATTTTATTTGTCTTCATTTTATTACCAAGTGACCAAGTTTAATTTTACCAGGTTTAATTTTACGTATTTAAAATATGTTTGCCGGAGCAAGTATTTTCAGTAAAAACTTACCTCCAGCGAAAGAAAAGAACGGTCTCCAAAACATGGAATAGATTAACATTAATTCTAGATTTCTAATCATTTCAAAGCTGGAAATCTTTCCCAGCTCATTAAATTTAGTGTACGTAGTGATAAATATTTCATTGAGTCAGTCTTTCGCAAAAATATTTTAGTTACGACTCGTTAGACTGGGCTTTTTCTTTTAGGATTTTTTCTTTATAAGAAGATGAGTTTTTGTACTCACTGAACAGGCAACAGTATTTGAGTGCATTCATGGGCGAAATAGTGATTACAATGATTTCGTAGATTCAAGCGACGATATTTCTTGTCGTGCTCGAAAATAATGTTGTAAATTTCAAATGTTGTCAAAATTAAATTAGTTCCGATAATTCAAATAGACAACAGCTGAATCATTTTTCTAGCTTTATTGCGGCCTCAATTTACTTTCCAAGCAAGACAAAAATCATAGGAGCAAAAAATTGCGTCAACAGTGGCTGGGCAGAAAAAATGTGGAATTCTCCCGTATGCTTCGTTTAAATTCTTAGGCACAAAGGCAATTAATTGTAGTCAAAATTTGTATCCAAAGTAACCTTTTTGATAGTGGTAAATTATGCAACGAGTAAAAAACTTGTGACGTATTTCGTTTTGGAGTAGGGTTGGAATTAATCGTTCACATTCAGTGCGCTCAGAGCTGCAATACACCTCGGACGAGTTTGTTCATCTACGTGAAGTAATCTTACAGTATGTGTATAGGATTTGTTCATCTACGTGAAGTAATCTTACAGTATGTGTAGTGGATTTGTTCATCTACGTGAAGTAATCTTACAGTATGTGTATAGAATTTGTTTATCTACGTGAAGTAATCTTACAGCATGTGCATAGAATTTGTTCATCTACGTGAAGTAATCTTACAGTATGTGTATAGAATTTGTTCATCTACAGAAGTAATCTTACAGCATGTGCATAGAATTTGTTCATCTACGTGAAGTAATAGTACAGTATGTGTGTAGGATTTGTTCATCTACGTGAAGTAATCGTACAGTATGTGTGTAGGATTTGTTCATCTACGTGAAGTAATAGTGCAGTACGTGTG